>OX608078.1:9636363-9875363 GCA_951509765.1 Sphenella marginata
GAAAACTGAGTTATCGGTGAAAATGTGATTGCCCAAAAACCTTAAACTTGCCCTACAATATGGGTATCAAACGAAAGGGGAAGGCCCCAGGTTTCATTTTAGCTTCGATATATTTCGATAAATTGATCGATAACTGAGTTATCGGTTAAAATTGGATTGCCCGAAAACCTTAATATTACCCTACAATATGGGTTCAAAAGAAAGGGGAAGGCCCCAGGTTTCATTTTGGCTTCGATATATTTCGATAAATTGATCGATAACTAAGTTATCGGTTAAAATTCGATTGCCCGAAAACCTTAATATTACCCTACAATATGGGTTCAAAAGAAAGGGGAAGGCCCCAGGTTTCATTTTGGCTTCGATATATTGATCGATAACTAAGTTATCGGTCAAAATTCGATTGCCCGAAAACCTTAATATTACCCTAAAATATGGGTATCAAACGAAAGGGGATAGCACCAGGTTTCATTTGGACTTCGATATATTTCGATAAATTTATCGGTGAAAATGTGATTGCCTAAAACGAAAGGGGAAGGCCCCAGGTTTCATTTTGGCTTTGGATTTTTGCCCAAAAACCTTAAACTTGCCCTACAATATGGGTATCAAACGAAAGGGGAAGGCCCCAGGTTTCATTTGTACTTCGACATATTTCGATAAATTTATCTATAACTGAGTTATCTGTAAAAATGCTCTTGCAGAAAAACCTTAATATTATCCTACAATATTGTATCAAATCAACATTTGAAGTTAAATTTATCCTGGCACAATTTGTAAAAAATGAATTCTTGAAAGGCCCCCTAACGTTACCAACGAATACCTCACAAGAACATTTTTGAAAACCAGTTTTCAATATTCTATCTAAAATTTTCAAAATATTCGAATTTGGTAAATTCTTCAGTATTCAATAATCATACTAATATTATAAATGTGAATGTAGCGATGTTTGGATGTCCAGACGTTTGCTTCTGATACTCAATCACGTGATAATGGCAAGACGGATTTTGTTGAAATTTGGCACGCCTACAGGTTCTAGTCTGGAAGGAGCTATAGGATATTTTTTTTTAATTTGGGGGTTCCGACCCTGCTAGAGACCGTTACTTTTCGAAATTTTTTTATTCCATATAACTCTAAGTATATTGAACCTATACTTATGATATTTCGCATATAGGTATAGAAAGATCGTACAATATGGGTATCAAACGAAAGGGGAAGGCCCCAGGTTTTACTTTGACTTCGATATATTTCGATAAATTGATCGATAACTAAGTTATCGGTCAAAATTCGATTTCCCGAAAACCTTAATATTTCCCTACAATATGGGTATCAAACGAAAGGGGATGCCCCAGGTTTCATTTGTACTTCGACATATTTCGATAAATTTATCTATAACTGAGTTATCGGTCAAAATGCGATTGCCCGAAAACCTCTATATTACTTTACAATATGGGTATCAAACGAAAGGGGATAGCTCCAGGTTTCATTTGTACTTGGATATATGTCGATAAATAGATCGATAACTGAGTTATCGGTCAAAATTCGATTTCCCGAAAACCTTAATATTTCCCTACAATATGGGTATCAAACGAAAGGGGATGCCCCAGGTTTCATTTGGACTTCGATAGGTTTCGATAAATTGATCGATAACTGAGTTATCGTTTAAAATGAGATTGCCCGAAAACTTCTATATTACCCTACAATGTGTGTTTACGCGACTTAGGTAGCCACCCGTCCCAATCCCAAAACCATAATAAAACCCATTACATGAATTGTACCTACAAATATAATAATTTTCATTGAATTACCTCTTTATATCATGTTATATATTTTAGTACAATTATTTTCATATATTATATCTCATTTTTATACTATGTATATCTCATTATGAATTACATTATATTGTTCACCTCAACATATAAACACATCCTTAGCTTAAGTATGAAATATTTAAGCATTTGGGACGTGTGGCAACCCTTGCGTAAATCACCCCACACCAATTCGCCGCATGCAAAACAGCTGATGTGGGGGCGGCCATCATTATTATTATTACAAATTTTCTACCCTTTGTATATACACCGGCGTTTCGCGAAAATTGTGCATATTTTTTTTATAAGTCTATTATATAGATATATCTATTATCAAAACCCCAAATAAAGTGGTTAAGGAAGTTT
Organism: Sphenella marginata; assembly: GCA_951509765.1. Classification (NCBI taxonomy): domain Eukaryota; kingdom Metazoa; phylum Arthropoda; class Insecta; order Diptera; family Tephritidae; genus Sphenella; species Sphenella marginata. The sequence goes on from OX608078.1 coordinate 9,638,532, forward strand.
GCAGAAGTTAGAAGTGTTTTGTTTTTCTATCTGACTTTTGAGCGCTACAAAATTTAGTGAATATTCAACTACATACCGTAGCGCGCATGCCTAATTTCAACAACAGAGAATAGTGACCTTCGTTCTAGTGTTTATATTGCAGAGTCGGTCTTGCATTGCAACCAAAACTTAGCATCAATTGCGCATGCAATTATAACTAAATTAGTTCGACAGGCAATAAGTGAAAATATTTAAGGAAGCAACAGCATCAGCGTAGCAGCAACTGACTGACCAACAACCAAACTAGCAACAAGCCCAGCATTCGCACATATATAGCCAAGTGAATGCAGTGAGTATTAACCTAAAAATATACATGGTCCTTCTTCGCCATTGAAGAAACCAGCTCCTGCTCATATATATATATATATAATTCTAAAATTATAATCTCAAAATTTATTATTGGTTCCCGCCAAAACCCCTAATTTTCCCGCCAATTATATATATATATAAATCTCGTTGAACCCAAATTAGTTACGGCGAAATTTCACACACATACAGTGTAAGAAATAAATAACACGAAAATCTCCTTTTATAAATATATATACATATATACGTTCAAAGACAGTGGGCCTAAACGCAAAAGTTTCCTCTCAAATAAAATATTTTAAATTTCACTGGTTATTAAAACCATTCCTCACAAATTCAATAAATTTCAATTTTGGGTCAAACATAAAACATTAAGCACCGTAAATTAGTTTTGCAAATCCCGAAAAAGTAATTGATAAAATTATAAATTACCGCCCATTGATTATATCCATTTATACGTATATAATTACCGTGTACAACGCGTATATACCCTTTTGAGACCAATACATCACCTGAACAGTGGTACAAGACCATAAAATCCCAAACAAAATTTTTTTTTGCGTAAATAAAAGCAACAGTCTCAATAGAATCTTCCAAAATTTCTAAAGTCAAGTTAAGCAAATCTCAATTTAGAATGACTACCGTGGCGGAAAATAAATTTATATCTGAAACAGATATTTTTACAGATTACTGTACTCGGTTCCGCGCAGCCCCCATTCAAAACAATACCGAGTCAGCCCTAAGATTAAAAGACAAAAATATCGATGTATTTTGGTCAAGAGTACAGAGTGCCTTTGACGTGGTAGTAGAAACTGACGACCAGGACCTTCCCGATGATTTTAAATCTGCCGCTTTCGGTAAATACCGAGCCTGCCTAATAGCGTATGAGGAGACAAAGGCTCAAATAGGCGATCAACTCCAACTCAAGGAATTGAGTAAACCCGCGCCTCAAGTGCCAACCCAACCCCCCTCAGAGTCCTCCCATATGAACCTGAAAGTCCCCCCATGTGATACAGAAATTTTCTATGGAGGGTATGATCAATGGCCGTCCTTCCGTGACATGTTCACAGCGGTATATATCAACCACTCCAAACTCTCCAGCGCCCAAAAACTGTATCACCTCCGTCAAAAGACTAAAGGTAAGGCGGGTCAAATAGTAGAACAATTTCCCCTAAGTGACGACAATTTTGCCCTAGCATGGGAAGCTCTCAAGTCACGATATGAGAACAAAAGAATCCTGGTCGATAATCAAATCCGAATTTTCATGAATCTAAAAGCGATTCAGTCGGAAAATAGTGAGGATATACAAAAATTACAATCCTCAGTAAATAACGCCCTCCAACTACTAGCGACACAACAAGTCGAAACCTCCAGTTGGGATCCCATATTAATATATCTGGTAACGTCAAAGCAATCATTAAGCTCCAGAAGAGACCTACCGAACTGGTCCCAAATGAACCAGTTTCTGACTACTCGCTACGAGATAGTGGAAAGGGTGGATCAATGGCGTCCAGCCAAACCCCGATACAATCCACCCTCCACAAACTTCTCAAGGCCACACCCCAATCAGAACACCCCCCAGTTCAGGCAGTCTCAACCCCAAACACACAGCAACAACCCCCCAACACATACAAAATCCCACGCCACAGAGCAGCAACGATTTTATACCTGCAAATTATGCAAACAACAAACGCATACCCTACAAAGCTGTTTGCGGTATAAAAAGTTGCCAATCTCAGAACGCAGAAAATTCGTAAGAGACAATAATATCTGCGAAAATTGTTTAGCCCAAACCCATCTCTTGAAAGACTGCCAAAGCACGAGAACGTGCATGCACTGCCAAGGCCGGCATAACACCACGCTTCACGACACAGCATCTCCCAGTAGTTCTGGAATTCACAGAACTAGATCTCAGATAGCCACAATAGAAGCCAGCAGTCCAAGGCTTCAGGACGTGAACCAGGCGGCACCCCATGAAAGCGATCCCTCTACACCCAACACATCCCAAGTACAGTCATTCCATGCTGAAAATGATAGCAAAATCATACTCCCTACAGCAATTGTCTTGGTAGAACATAGAGGGGACCTATTCAAGCTTCGGGCCTTAGACGATCAAGGCTCCGAAAGAAGCTTCATATCCGCCAAAGCTCAAGCAAAACTCCGGCTTCCCTATACCCACTTCCTATTTGAAATCTCGGGTATGGGAGGCGGAGTGGTACAAACATCAAATAAGCTGTGCTCGTTGACCCTAGTCTCAAATGACAGGAAAATAAAAATAAAAGCCCAGGCAATAGTGCTACCCCGTCTAACTAGGCAACTTCCAACCCTCAGGCTGAATGAAAGCCAAATGCGAAAATGGTCCCATCTCGAACTAGCAGACCAGAACACCCAAAACCCCTCTCAAATCGATCTGGTATTGGGTAGTGATCTTATCCCTCAAATAATGCTTAATGGCATAGAAAAGATCTCTCCCAGCCTGCTAGCACAAAATACCATCTTTGGATGGATAATAAGTGGCCAAACTCCCGAAAAGGTTGGAGCGCATTCCTCCCAAGCGTGGGAAATAACCAATAGTCAGTTGAATGAACAACTTAGACAGTTCTGGGAAATCGAAGAGATACCCAGACCCCCAGTGGAATCACCCGAAGACCAAATGTGCGAAGAATTCTACAAAAGCACAACCACTCGCATAGATAACGGTCGATATATGGTTCGGCTTCCCTTCAAACCCACATCTCCGAACGATATCGACCTAGGCCAATCCCGTACTGCAGCCCTACGACAGTTCCAAGGCATGGAACGTACACTCTTAAATAAGGGCGATCTCAAGAAGCAGGACGACAAGGTACTCGAAGAATACCTGTCCTTAGGCCACATGGAAGAATGCAGCCCAAATGAGATAGAATCTCAAGGGAAATACTGCTCTTTCTATCTCCCTCACCATGCGGTCGTCAGACCAGACAAAAAGACAACAAAAGTCAGAGTTGTATTTAATGCTTCCAAGAAGTCAGGGTCCGGTCACTCCCTCAATGATACCCTATGCACCGGCCCAACCCTCCAACCCGATCTCCGACTTATGTTGTTGAAATGGAGAGCATATAAATATGTGTTTAATGGCGATGTGGAAAAAATGTACCGCCAGATCCTCCTACACCCCGATGACCAAGACTACCACCGGATAATATTCCGAACCCCCGAAACCAGTCCAATAAAGGACTTCAAGTTAAAAACGGTCACCTTTGGAGTTAACTGCGCTCCCTTCCTGGCTATTCGCACTCTGCACGAGCTGTCGAAAGACATAGCCGTCTCTCACCCACGCGCAGCCCCAATACTAAAGACGTATGTAGACGATATTTTATCCGGCAGCCACGATCTCCCATCAGCCGAGCAATCCCTAAATGAGACCATTGATGCACTCAACTCAGCCCGCTTCCCATTAAAAAAGATCACAGCAAACCATCCGGACATTCTCAGGCAAATTCCCAAGGCGGACTTACTGGACACCGACTTCCTCGAATTCGAGAAAAGTAGTACCGCCAAAACTCTTGGGATTCAATGGAATGCGCTCTCGGACACATTCTCTTATACTGTGGACTCAGAACCAGCCTCAACGATGACCACCAAGCGAGGGATTCTCTCCGCTATTGCAAAACTTTTCGACACCGCAGGGTGGCTGACGCCAGTCATGATACAGGCAAAAATATTGATGCAAGAGTTGTGGCTGGACGGGACTGATTGGGATGAACGAGTCAAACCGATCCGTCTCGTAAAATGGACGCAATTCGCAAAGAATCTGCACTCCATCTCCAATCTCAACATACCCCGATGGATTAACTTCGCTCCTGACCACTTAGTCGAGCTCCATGGTTTTTGCGACGCCTCTGAGAAGGCTTATTGCGCAACCCTCTATGTGCGAACTACTGTCGGCACCCAAGTCTTCTCTCACCTCCTTGTGTCCAAAGGCAAAGTGGCTCCTCTCAAAATTATAAGTCTGCCACGCCTGGAACTATGTGGAGCGCTCTTACTAGCCAAACTAGTCGCAGTAGTGCAACCCCATCTCGGTCTCATTCAAAAAAAGCTGACTATGTGGTCTGATTCGGAAATCGTGTTAGCCTGGCTCGAAAAGCCACCCCACTCATGGAAGACCTATGTCTCCAATCGAACGGCGCAGATAATAGATCTCGTCGGTAATGTCCCATGGCGACACGTACCCAGCAAACAAAACCCAGCAGATCTGGGCACCCGAGGTTGTACGCCAGTCGATCTCGCAAATTCCGCCCTCTGGTGGAATGGGCCAGAGTGGCTTTCGAAATCCCCCGAAGATTGGCCACAACCAACAATTCGTAACGTCAACCCCCCAGAATCACGTAAAGTAGAAGCCCTACATGCTACGGAAGAGAGTGAGGATCTCTTAGATCGATTCTCTTCCTACATTCGTGCTTTACGTGTAATAGCCTACGTTCTCAAATTTGTACGTCGGCTGAAAGACGCGGTGAACGGTATTAAAGAACCCACCGAAAACTCCCTAACTCATGCCGATCTCAAAAGATCCAAACATCGCCTCATAATCATGGCCCAAACTCGATATTACGCTCTCGAAAGATCATGTCTAGAGGATGCCCAGTCAATTTCAAAACGAAGTTCCCTACTTGTACTTAACCCCTTCCTAGACAAGAGAGGAGTTCTCCGAGTAAATGGTCGACTAGCCTATGCAACTCTCACTTATAATGAGCGTCATCCCATTATCCTACCTGAAAAGTCGCGCCTCTGTACTCTATATATACGATTCCTCCACGAAATGCTCCTACATGCGGAAGCGCGTCTCATGCAACAAACATTAAGGCAAGAATTTCACATTGCCCGTCTCAAACCACTTATAAAAAAGTGCATTTTCCAGTGTAAAGTCTGCACTACTCACAAACAACAAACGCGATTACAAATCATGGCAGCCTTGCCCCCCGAGCGATGTCGATTCGCTCGCCCCTTCACCACAACTGGTGTAGACTTTGCTGGCCCCTTTCAATTAAAAGCATCTATGCTTAGGTCTCAAACCCTCGTAAAGGGCTACGTGGCAGTCTTTGTCTGTTTTACCACCAAAGCGGTCCACCTGGAATTGTGCTCAGACCTCACCAGCAAAGCTTTTCTTGCCGCCTTCACCCGATTCGAGCGACAATGGCAAAACATTTATCGGCGCCAAGCGGGCGACCGAACTCGAATTCGTGTCATTTATGCGAGAAGTCTCGTCAGATATGGTTGAGAAGTACGCCCCCCAAGGAATAAATTGGAAGTTTATACCCCCCGGCGCACCTCACATGGGCGGATTATGGGAATCCGCTGTCAAAAGCTTTAAACCCCATTTCAAAAAGGTAGCCGGAACTCACAATTTTACCTTTGAAGAATTCTCGACTCTATTAATTCGCATAGAATGCGTACTTAATTCTCGTCCCATATCCCCACTGTCTCAGGACCCGAATGACCTCACTGCCCTCACACCAGGTCCTTTTCTTCGAGGAGCACCAATGCTTTCGATCCCCGAACCGAATCACGAAGATCTATCTTTGATAAATAGATGGGAAAGACTGAAAGTTCTGCATCATCAGTTCAGCAAACGCTGGAAAACTGACTACCTCACCGATCTGCAAAAGCGTTACCGATGGAAAAACGCCCAAACTTCCCCGAAAATCGGCGATCTCGTCATCATCAAGGAAGACAATTTACCTCCCACTGAGTGGCGACTAGGTCGATTGGAAAATCTACACCCAGGACGAGATGGACACATTCGTGTCGTAGACGTCCGCACCCAGAATGGTATTCTTACCAGAACCCTCACAAAACTATGTTTTCTACCGTCAGCCGAGAATGACGAGGGCTCTAAGAGCCCACTCCCATCTTCAAAAACTCATACAGTCCACTAATCTCGTGCTATCGAAAAAGTCATACAGTCCATTAATCTCGTGCTATCTCAGGCAACTATTTAGGCATTCCCCCAAACTATTCCCACGCCCAAGCGCATAACTAATATGCATTACTCTCTCCTCTACAGATGGATCGTCAACGCCCTCCGGTTCCAACCCCACGCCGCTCGTTGGCATCGCAGGTAACCCTGCCCGCAGCCCGCCCGCGCCGTAGCGAACCCGTACCGGATTACCGAAAATGCAGATTGTGCTTGCGTCATCATTCGTTGCTGATGTGCCCAGCGTTCACTGCCATGCAGCCACAACAGCGTTTCTTAATCGCTAGGGCACATCAATACTGGACCAACTGTTTAGCGCTATCGCATCGTACCAATCAGTGCACCTCAACCGAGAGCCGTCGGGTCTGCGGGCAGCACCACCACACCTTTCTCCATCGAGACATCGGAAGCCGTCAACCCGCATACGTCGCCCCGCCTGTAGCGGAGGTACCTCCACCACAACGCCGCCAGGAGCCGCGCCGCCGACCAGCGAGTCACCGTCGTCGCACTCAACAGCAGCCTCCAAGGGCCAACGGTCGTGCTCCCCTCGCACGTCAACCGCCACGACCAACCAGCGTCGGCGATCGCACCATCCGATGCACCGCAACCGGCTTGCGCACCTCTACCTACAAAAATAAGGTCGGACGAATCCTCATCCAAGAGGCCGTTCGAGCCCTGCAGGAGCTACAGCATACACTAGGCGCTTAGTACGCCTAGGGGAGGCAGAATGTTTACGCGACTTAGGTAGCCACCCGTCCCAATCCCAAAACCATAATAAAACCCATTACATGAATTGTACAAATATAATAATTTTCATTGAATTACCTCTTTATATCATGTTATATATTTTAGTACAATTATTTTCATATATTATATCTCATTTTTATACTATGTATATCTCATTATGAATTACATTATATTGTTCACCTCAACATATAAACACATCCTTAGCTTAAGTATGAAATATGGAAGCATTTGGGACGTGTGGCAACCCTTGCGTAAATCGCCCCACACCAATTCGCCGCATGCAAAACAGCTGATGTGGGGGCGGCCATCATTATTATTATAACAAATTTTCTACCCTTTGTATATACACCGGCGTTTCGCGAAAATTGTGCATATTTTTTTTATAAGTCTATTATATAGATATATCTATTATCAAAACCCCAAATAAAGTTGTTAAGGAAGTTTGCAGAAGTTAGAAGTGTTTTGTTTTTCTATCTGACTTTTGAGCGCTACAAAATTTAGTGAATATTCAACTACATACCGTAGCGCGCATGCCTAATTTCAACAACAGAGAATAGTGACCTTCGTTCTAGTGTTTATATTGCACAGTCGGTCTTGCATTGCAACCAAAACTTAGCATCAATTGCGCATGCAATTATAACTACATAAATTAATTCGCCAGGCAATAAGTGAAAATATTTAAGGAAACAACAGCATCAGCGTAGTAGCAACTGACTGACCAACAACCAAACTAGCAACAAGCCCAGCATTCGCACATATATAGCCAAGTGAACGCAGTGAGTATTAACCCAAAAATATACAATATGGGTATCAAACGAAAGAAGACAGCTCCAGGTTTCATTTGGACTTCGATATATTTCGATAAATTGATCGATAACTGAGTTATCGGTGAAAATGTGATTGCCCAAAAACCTTAAACTTGCCCTACAATATGGGTATCAAACGAAAGGGGAAGGGCCCAGGTTTCATTTTGGCTTCGATATATTTCGATAAATTGATCGATAACTAAGTTATCGGTGAAAATGTGATTGCCCAAAAACCTTAAACTTGCCCTGCAATATGGGTATCAAATGAAAGGGGAAGGCCCCAGGTTTCATTTGGACTTCGATAGGTGTCGATAGATTGATCGATAACTGAGTTATCGTTTAAAATGCGATTGCCAAAAAACCTTAAACTTGCCCTACAATATGGGTATCAAATGAAAGGGGAAGGCCCCAGGTTTAATTTGGACTTCGATAGGTTTCGATAAATCGATCGATAACTGAGTTATCGTTTAAAATGCGATTGCCCGAAAACTTCTATATTACCCTACAATATGGGTATCAAACGAAAGGAGATAGCTCCAGGTTTCATTTTGACTTCGATATAGTATGTATTTCGATAAGTTTATCGATAACTGAGTTATCGGTGATTGCCCAAAAAACTTAACATTACCCTATAATATGGGTATAAAACGAAAGGAGAAGGCCGCAGGTTTCATTTGGACTTCGATAGGTTTCGATAAATTTATCGATGATGAGTTATCGGTGAAAATGTGATTGCCCAAAAACCTTAAACTTGCCCTACAATATGGGTATCAAATGAAAGGGGAAGGCCCCAGGTTTCATTTGGACTTCGATAGGTTTCGATAAATTGATCGATAACTGAGTTATCGTTTAAAATGCGATTACCCGAACACTTCTATATTACCATACAATATGGGTATCAAACGAAAGAAGATAGCTCCAGGTTTCATTTGGACTTCGATAGGTTTCGATAAATTTATCGATGATGAGTTATCGGTGAAAATGTGATTGCCCAAAAACCTTAAACTTGCCCTACAATATGGGTATAAAACGAAAGGAGAAGGCCGCAGGTTTCATTTGGACTTCGATATATTTCGATAAATTGATCGATAACTGAGTTATCGTTTAAAATGCGATTGCCCAAAAACCTTAAACTTGCCCTACAATATGGGTATCAAATGAAGGGGGAAGGCCCCAGGTTTCATTTGGACTTAGATAGGTTTCGATAAATCGATCGATAACTGAGTTATCGTCTAAAATGCGATTGCCCGAAAACTTCTATATTACCCTACAATATAGGTATCAAACGAAAGGAGATAGCTCCAGGTTTCATTTGGACTTCGATATATGTATTTCGATAAGTTTATCGATAACTGAGTTGCCCTACAATATGGGTATCAAATGAAGGGGGAAGGCCCCAGGTTTCATTTGGACTTAGATAGGTTTCGATAAATCGATCGATAACTGAGTTATCGTCTAAAATGCGATTGCCCGAAAACTTCTATATTACCCTACAATATAGGTATCAAACGAAAGGAGATAGCTCCAGGTTTCATTTGGACTTCGATATAGTATGTATTTCGATAAGTTTATCGATAACTGAGTTATCGGTGATTGCCCAAAAAACTTAACATTACCCTATAATATGGGTATAAAACGAAAGGAGAAGGCCGCAGGTTTCATTTGGACTTCGATAGGTTTCGATAAATTTATCGATGATGAGTTATCGGTGAAAATGTGATTGCCCAAAAACCTTAAACTTGCCCTACAATATGGGTATCAAATGAAAGGGGAAGGCCCCAGGTTTAATTTGGACTTCGATAGGTTTCGATAAATCGATCGATAACTGAGTTATCGTTTAAAATGCGATTGCCCGAAAACTTCTATATTACCCTACAATATGGGTATCAAACGAAAGGAGATAGCTCCAGGTTTCATTTTGACTTCGATATAGTATGTATTTCGATAAGTTTATCGATAACTGAGTTATCGGTGATTGCCCAAAAAACTTAACATTACCCTATAATATGGGTATAAAACGAAAGGAGAAGGCCGCAGGTTTCATTTGGACTTCGATAGGTTTCGATAAATTTATCGATGATGAGTTATCGGTGAAAATGTGATTGCCCAAAAACCTTAAACTTGCCCTACAATATGGGTATCAAATGAAAGGGGAAGGCCCCAGGTTTCATTTGGACTTCGATAGGTTTCGATAAATTGATCGATAACTGAGTTATCGTTTAAAATGCGATTACCCGAACACTTCTATATTACCATACAATATGGGTATCAAACGAAAGAAGATAGCTCCAGGTTTCATTTGGACTTCGATAGGTTTCGATAAATTTATCGATGATGAGTTATCGGTGAAAATGTGATTGCCCAAAAACCTTAAACTTGCCCTACAATATGGGTATAAAACGAAAGGAGAAGGCCGCAGGTTTCATTTGGACTTCGATATATTTCGATAAATTGATCGATAACTGAGTTATCGTTTAAAATGCGATTGCCCAAAAACCTTAAACTTGCCCTACAATATGGGTATCAAATGAAGGGGGAAGGCCCCAGGTTTCATTTGGACTTAGATAGGTTTCGATAAATCGATCGATAACTGAGTTATCGTCTAAAATGCGATTGCCCGAAAACTTCTATATTACCCTACAATATAAGTATCAAACGAAAGGAGATAGCTCCAGGTTTCATTTGGACTTCGATATATGTATTTCGATAAGTTTATCGATAACTGAGTTATCGGTGATTGCCCAAAAAACTTAACATTACCCTATAATATGGGTATAAAACGAAAGGAGAAGGCCGCAGGTTTCATTTGTACTTCGACATATTTCGATAAATTTATCTATAACTGAGTTATCGGTAAAAATGCGATTGCAGAAAAACCTTAATATTACCCTACAATATGGGTATCAAAAGAAAGGGGACGGCCCCTGGTTTAATTTTGGCTTCGATATATTTCGATAAATTGATCGATAACTGAGTTATCGGTGAAAATGTGATTGCCCAAAAACCTTAAACTTGCCCTACAACATGGGCATCAACCGAAAGGGGAAGGCCCCAGGTTTCATTTTGGCTTCGATATATTTCGATAAACTGATCGATAACTAAGTTATCGGTCAAAATTCGATTGCCCGAAAACCTTAATATTACCCTACAATATGGGTATCAAACGAAAGGAGATAGCTCCAGGTTTCATTTTGGCTTCGATATATTGATCGATAACTAAGTTATCGGTGATTGCCAAAAAAACTTAACATTACCCTATAATATGGGTATAAAACGAAAGGAGAAGGCCGCAGGTTTCATTTGGACTTCGATATATTTCGATAAATTGATCGATAACTAAGTTATCCGTCAAAATTCGATTGCCCGAAAACCTTAATATTGCCCAACAATATGGGTTCAAAAGAAAGGGGAAGGCCCCAGGTTTCATTTTGGCTTCGATATATTGATCGATAACTGAGTTATCGGTGAAAATGTGATTGCCCAAAAACCTTAAACTTGCCCTACAATATGGGTATCAACCGAAAGGGGAAGGCCCCAGGTTTCATTTTGGCTTCGATATTTTTCGATAAATTGATCGATAACTAAGTTATCGGTCAAAATTCGATTGCCCGAAAACCTTAATATTACCCTACAATATGGGTTCAAAAGAAAGGGGAAGGCCCCAGGTTTCATTTGGCGATGTTTGGATGTCCAGACGTTTGCCTTTGTTCCCTAAAAACGTGAGAATGGCTAGAAGGATTTTGTTGAAATTTGGCACGCCTACAGGCTATAGTCTGGAAGGAGATATAGGCTATTTTTTTTTTAATTTTGGGGGTTCCGACCCTGCTAGAGACCGTTACTTTTCGAAATTTTTAGGGGAAGGCCCTAGGTTTCATTTTGGCTTCGATATATTTCGATAAATTGATCGATAACTAAGTTATCGGTCAAAATTCGATTGCCCGAAAACCTTAATATTACCCTACAATATGGGTATCAAAAGAAAAGGGAAGGCCCCAGGTTTCATTTTGGCTTCGATATATTTCGATAAATTGATCGATAACTAAGTTATCAGTCAAAATTCGATTGCCCGAAAACCTTAATATTACCTTACAATATGGGTATCAAACGAAAGGGGATAGCTCCAGGTTTCATTTGGACTTCGATATATTTCGATAAATTTATCGATAACTGAGTTATCGGTGATTGCCCAAAAAACTTAACATTACCCTATTATATGCCCTGCAAAACATTTGATTAGTCCGGGATGCATCCGGGATTGTTCGCGGGGGATTATGAGATTACTACTATTTGTCATCTTTTTGTATGCAACGAATTGATCGCATTTATTCGAGCATGTCCTATGGAGAGACTATTTGTACCCTTTTATACCAGAAAGAGTATGAATGTAGATTAATCACTTATATGCCCTTGTGGGTATACTTGTAGATTGATCGCCTATTAATCCCGAAAGGGATCGAAAGTAGATTATATGCTTTTCTATCGAGCTTTCCCTTCTTCCCATTGCCCTCCTAACAAAATTTGTCCCTTTATAGATAAATAACATATTCACAGACTTTTAAAAAATGCAACTTGGTTAAATATATATGTATGCATGTATATTTAACCAGGTATACTGGTATAAAATAAGCTGCTTTGTTAAAAGTCCATAGAAATATTATAAGAGATTTAAATTTTTTGGAATTTATAAATTATATTATAATATTGTATCAAGTACAAAGCGGGCGAAGCTTAAAATTAGAGCAAAGTTAGGTACGTTTCTTCTTTTCCCGGTACACTTTTTTATAAATTTTGGATTTTTGTATTTGCAATGCCATCCTTAACATATCCTCCGGTGTTTTTCCTTTGTAGGGGAGTTTGGAAAGGGCTCCTGAAAATTGATGACAAACCTTTGTTAAAGGAAATGTTGAATATTTTAAATGAGTCATATGTACCTGTTAACAATTCAAATATATTTGGAAAAGATTTTAGTCCCACCTTGCCATGATTTCCATCAACGTTTATGTCATTTATCAGCTGCGCACTCATCACCAATGCAATATTTTTTATATTTTTGCAATTTTTATTAGAAATTACTGATTCCTGTAAAAGAATTTAAGTTAATCAAATTAGTAATTCGGAAGAGTGTATGCAGAAACAAAGCTTGAGTTAATTTATGACTTACAAAAATATCTCGGTTGGCAGCACATATTTTACTTTCCAACTCTCTTAATTCATCGGTATTGTTTAGCCGAAAGTACTTCGAAATTGGTGCACTCTCTGACTCCTGTCGCACTAATGTCTCCGTCGCTACTTTTTGCCCAGAAATCGCATCTAAAATAACCTTGTTTTGGTCCTCTATAAGTTGCTTAAGGTCTTTCACCCAGGACTCAATATTATTTAATTTAGTTTCGAATTCTTTGCAGTGCTTGCAGCACACCACTTCGTAAACGTTTTGTGTGTCTAGATAAATAAATAAATAAATATTTGATATACATAATATGCATTTTTTTGTTATATTGTTACCGGCATCGGTTTCCACGGTAGCAGCAACGCTGACTCTCCGGGATTCAACACTTTTGATATGATAGCTATATTATATGAGCTTATTCTTTGGTCAGCCTTGGTCCACCTAATGGTAAATTTCAAGGAAACGGGTTCGCAGATGAACCTGAAAACTTTTCCTTGTGAAAACTCTCATCAACACCTTTAATTTGATACGCTTATTGTTAAAATACATTTGGGGTCACCCCTGGTCCACATTTCGGTCAATATCTCAGGATTCCAGAAACTTTTTTAACTTTTTCTTTCTGAAGAACCTTCTCGGGGCACAAACAAATACAATAAACAAAAAATTTGTGAAATCGGTCCAGCCGTTCTCAATTGATGAGTTACTATACATTTTTCAATTTCACAGTGAACACAATACCGGTTTTAAATTTGCGTTTGAAAGAACGTGCGCATAAGAAAAAATGTCACATAAAATTAATGGCGATGTATGTGAAAAATGACTTCCATTATTTTCCTGCTTTCCGACTTATTTTTATATTATACCAGGGTCACCCCTGGTCCTCATTTTTGGATATCTCGTAAGCGGGGTAGCATAGGGTCCTGAAAATCACCTCTTTTTTAAACACTCATCAACACCTTTTATTCGACACCCATATCGTATAAAATCCTTCTAAGGTCACCCCTGGTCCACATTTTGGTAGATATATCGGAAAACGTGTCGCATAGGGTCTTGTAAAATAGATGTTGGTCGATTCTGACCCAGTAAACAGCACGGAGTAGGGATGAGAACGAAGCCGGTCTCCTCTTTCTCTCACACAATAAGACTTCTCTCACTCCCTACACAGCTGCAAGCCATGTTGTTTATGCATTAAGTGTAGTAAGGTTGACAATTATTATTTTGCTATCTCAGTGTAACTCTCATATTAACTATTAATCATTTCTATTCTATCAATAATAATAAAATTATCATCAATAATAATAAAATGATAAATTTTGAGTGTATTTTGCACGATTAATTAATCAAGTGATTTTCATAACCTAAAAAGTACTCAACACGTGGCATCCAATAACAACGGATTTTGTGTTGTAAGTACACTTTTTTTTATTTATATCGAAAATGTTGTTGGAAACGGTCATAAAAGATTCGGTGGAATTTAATCTATGTATATAAAAAGGATGTGTGTATGTATGTTATAGACTCCGGAACTACCACGTCGATTTTGTTCATATTTACAGGATAGCTCAGTAGGAACCCGGAGAGTGTTTATGTAAAGTTTTATTCCGGGAAGTGGACCAAGGACCGAAATATTCCAAACTTTTTTATTTATACTACGATTTTCTTCAAATTTGGTACAAGGGTACCACTTTACTTTGTTAAAATATGGGATAACTTTTTTCCGGGAAGTGGACCGGGACCGAATTATTCCAAACTTTTTTATTTATATTGCGATTTTTTCCCTAAATTTGGGCAGAACAACGTCTGCCGGGTCCTTCTAGTTTTTATATATTAATTTATTATGAAGGTGTAAATGCTAAAATGTGTGCATCCGCGTACGCTCATATTTGTAACGAGGGCTTGCATGCGAAGATATGGTTGACACCATGGTGTCTTTAAGATGATATGGGCTATAACCTCTCAAATCCGGTAGAAATTAAATCCCTAGGAGGCATAATTGTAAACCAATTTGTTCTAAACGACACAATTGGGAATTTTTTTCTGAGTAATCTCCAACTGTACCCCTAAGGCATGTGTTGGGCTCAATTGTAGACAAGTTGTACCCGAAAGGGATTAATCGAGGACAACTCTCTTTAGAGATTAATCGCACAATTTTTTGCAGGGTGGGTATCAAACGAAAGGGGAAGGCCCCAGGTTTTACTTTGGCTTCGATATATTTCGATAAATTGATCGATAACTAAGTTATCGGTCAAAACTCGATTGCCCGAAAACTTCTATATTACCCTCAATATGGGTATCAACCGAAAGGGGAAGGCCCCAGGTTTCATTTGTACTTCGACATATTTCGATAAATTTATCTATAACTGAGTTATCGGTCAAAATGCGATTGCCCGAAAACCTATATATTACTTTACAATATGGGTATCAAACGAAAGGGGATAGCTCCAGGTTTCATTTGTACTTGGATATATTTCGATAAATTGATCGATAACTGAGTTATCGGTCAAAATTCGATTTCCCGAAAACCTTAATATTACCCTACAATATGGGTATCAACCGAAAGGGGATGCCCCAGGTTTCATTTGGACTTCGATAGGTTTCGATAAATTGATCGATAGCTGAGTTATCGTTTAAATTGAGATTGCCCGAAAACTTCTATATTACCCTACAATATGGGTATCAAACGAAAGGGGATAGCTACAGGTCTCATTTGGACTTCGATATATTTCGATAAATTGATCGATAACTGAGTTATCGGGGAAAATGTGATTGCCCAAAAACCTTAAACTTGCCCTACAATATGGGTATCAAACGAAAGGGGAAGGCCCCAGGTTTCATTTGGACTTCGATAGGTTTCGATAGATTGATCGATAACTGAATTATCGTTTAAAATGCGATTGCCCAAAAACCTTAAACTTGCCCTACAATATGGGTATCAAATGAATGGGGAAGGCCCCAGGTTTCATTTGGACTTCGATAGGTTTCGATAAATCGATCGATAACTGAGTTATCGTTTAAAATGCGATTGCCCGAAAACTTCTATATTACCCTACAATATGTGTATCAAACGAAAGGAGATAGCTCCAGGTTTAATTTGGACTTCGATATATGTATTTCGATAAGTTTATCGATAACTGAGTTATCGGTGATTGCCCAAAAAACTTAACATTACCCTATAATATGGGTATAAAACGAAAGGAGAGACCGCAGGTTTCATTTGGACTTCGATAGGTTTCGATAAATTTATCGATGATGAGTTATCGGTAAAAATGTGATTGCCCAAAAACCTTAAACTTGCCCTACAATATGGGTATCAAATGAAAGGGGAAGGCCCCAGGTTTCATTTGGACTTCGATAGGTTTCGATTAATTGATCGATAACTGAGTTATCGTTTAAAATGCGATTGCCCGAAAACTTCTATATTACCCTACAATATGGGTGTCAAACGAAAGAAGATAGCTCCAGGTTTCATTTGGACTTCCATATATTTCGATAAATTGATCGATAACTGAGTTATCGGTGAAAATGTGATTGCCCAAAAACCTTAAACTTGCCCTACAATATGGGTATCAAACGAAAGGGGAAGGACCCAGGTTTTATTTTGGCTTCCATATATTTCGATAAATTGATCGATAGCTGAGTTATCGGTCAAAATTCGATTGCCCGAAAACCTTAATATTACCCTACAATATGGGTATCAAACGAAAGGGGATAGCACCAGGTTTCATTTGGACTTCGATAAATTTACCGGTGAAAATGTGATTGCCTAAAAACCTTAAACTTGCCCTACAATATGGGTATCAAACGAAAGGGGGAGGCCCCAGGTTTCATTTTGGCTTCGATATATTTCGATAAATTGATCGATAACTATGTTATCGGTCAAAGTTCGATTGCCCGAAAACCTTAATATTACCCTACAATATGGGTTCAAAAGAAAGGGGAAGGCCCCAGGTTTCATTTTGGCTTCGATATATTTCGATATATTGATCGATAACTAAGTTGTCGGTCAAAATCCGATTGCCCGAAAACCTTAATATTACCCTACTATATGGGTATCAAACGAAAGGGGATAGCACCAGGTTTCATTTGGACTTCGATATATTTCGATAAATTTATCGATAACTGAGTTATCGGTGATTGCCCAAAAAACTTAACATTACCCTATAATATAGCTCCAGGTTTCATTTGGACTTCGATATATTTCGATAAATTTATCGATAGCTGAGTTATCGGTGATTGCCCAAAAAACTTAACATTACTCTATAATATGGGTATAAAGCGAAAGGAGAAGGCCGCAGGTTTCATTTGGACTTTGATAGGTTTCGATAAATTGATCGATAACTGAGTTATCGGTGAAAATGTGATTGCCCAAAAACCTTAAACTTGCCCTACAATATGGGTATCAAACGAAAGGGGAAGGCCCCAGGTTTCATGTGTACTTCGCCACATTTCGATAAATTTATCTATAACTGAGTTATCGGTAAAAATGCGATTGCAGAAAAACCTTAATATTACGCTACAATATTGTATCAAATCAACATATAGCTCCAGGTTTCATTTGGACTTCGATATATTTCGATAAATTTATCGATAGCTGAGTTATCGGTGATTGCCCAAAAAACTTAACATTACTCTATAATATGGGTATAAAGCGAAAGGAGAAGGCCGCAGGTTTCATTTGGACTTTGATAGGTTTCTATAAATTGATCGATAACTAAGTTATCGGTGAAAATGTGATTGCCCAAAAACCTTAAACTTGCCCTACAATATGGGTATCAAACGAAAGGGGAAGGCCCCAGGTTTCATGTGTACTTCGCCACATTTCGATAAATTTATCTATAACTGAGTTATCGGTAAAAATGCGATTGCAGAAAAACCTTAATATTACCCTACAATATTGTATCAATTCAACATTTGAAGTTAAATTTATCCTGGCACAATTTGTAAAAATTGAATTCTTGAAAGGCCCCCTAACGTTATCAACGAATACCTCAAAAGAACATTTTTGAAAACCAGTTTTCAATATTCTTTTTCAAAATATTCGAATTTGGTAAATTCTTCAGTAGGCAATAATCATACTAATATTATAAATGTGAATGTAGCGATGTTTGGATGTCCAGACGTTTGCTTCTGTTACTCAATCACGTGAGAATGGCAAGACGGATTTTGTTGAAATTTGGCACGCCTACAGGTTCTAGTATGGAACGAGCTATAGGATACTTTTTTTTAATTTGGGGGTTCCGACCCTGCTAGAGACCATTACTTTTCGAAATTTTTTTATTCCATATAACTCTAAGTATATTGAACCTATACTTATGATATTTCGCATATAGGTATAGAAAGATCGTACAATATGGGTATCAAACGAAAGGGGAAGGCCCTAGGTTTAATTTTGGCTTCGATATATTTCCATAAATTGATCGATAACTGAGTTATCGTTTAAAATGCGATTGCCCGAAAACTACTTTATTACCCTACAATATGGGTATCAAACGAAAGGAGATAGCTCCAGGTTTCATTTGGACTTCGATATATTTCGATAAATTGATCGATAACTAAGTTATCAGTCAAAATTCGATTGCCCGAAAACTTCTATATTACCCTACAATATGGGTATCAACCGAAAGGGGAAGGCCCCAGGTTTCAATTGTACTTGGATATATTTCGAGAAATTGATCGATAACTGAGTTAACGGTCAAAATGCGATTGCCCGAAAACCTCTATATTACTTTACAATATGGGTATCAAACGAAAGGGGATAGCTCCAGGTTTCATTTGTACTTGGATATATTTCGATAAATCGATCGATAACTAAGTTATCGGTCAAAATTCGATTTCCCGAAAACCTTAATATTACCCTACAATATGGGTATCAAACGAAAGGAGATAGCTCCAGGTTTCATTTGGACTTCGATATATGCATTTCGATAAGTTTATCGATAACTGAGTTATCGGTGATTGCCCAAACAACTTAACATTATCCTATAATATGGGTATAAAACGAAAGGAGAAGGCCGCAGGTTTCATTTCGACTTCGATAGGTTTCGATAAATTTATCGATGAGGAGTTATCGGTGAAAATGTGATTGCCCAAAAACCTTAAACTTGCCCTACAATATGGGTATCAAACGAAAGCGGAAGACCCCAGGTTTCATTTGTACTTCGATAAATTTATCGATAGCTGAGTTATCGGTGAAAATGTTATTGCAAAAAAACCTTAAAATTGCCCTACAATATGGGTATCAAATTAAAGCGGAAGGCCCCAGGTTTCATTTGTACTTGGATATATTTCGATAAATTGATCGATAACTGAGTTATCGGTAAAAATGCGATTGCCACAAAACCTCTATATTACTTTACAATATGGGTATCAAACGAAAGGGGATAGCTCCAGGTTTCATTTGGGCTTCGATAAATTTATCGATAGCTGAGTTATCGGTGAAAATGTGATTGCCTAAAAACCTTAAACTTGCCCTACAATATGGCTATCAAACGAAAGGGGAAGGCCCCAGGTTTCATTTGTACTTCGACATATTTCGATAAATTTATCTATAACTGAGTTATCGGTCAAAATGCGATTGCCCGAAAACCTCTATATTACTTTACAATATGGGTATCAAACGAAAGGGGATAGCTCCAGGTTTCATTTGTACTTGGATATATTTCGATAAATTGATCGATAACTGAGTTATCGGTCAAAATTCGATTTCCCGAAAACCTTAATATTGCCCTACAATATGGGTATCAACCGAAAGGGGATGCCCCAGGTTTCATTTGGACTTCGATAGGTTTCGATAAATTGATCGATAACTGAGTTATCGTTCAAAATGAGATATCCCGAAAACTTCTATATTACCCTACAATATGGGTATCAAACGAAAGAAGATAGCTCCAGGTTTCATTTTAGCTTCGATATATTTCGATAAATTGATCGATAACTAAGTTATCGGTGAAAATGTGATTGCCCAAAAACCTGAATATTACCCTACAATATGGGTATCAAACGAAAGGAGATAGCTCCAGGTTTCATTTGGACTTCGATATATGCGTTTCGGATTGCCCAAAAAACTTAACATTACCCTATAATATGGGTATAAAACGAAAGGAGAAGGCCCCAGGTTTCATTTGGACTTCGATAGGTTTCGATAAATTGATCGTTAACTGAGTTATACAATATGGGTATCAAATGAAAGGGGAAGGCCCCAGGTTTCATTTGGACTTCGATAGGTTTCGATAAATTGATCGATAACTGAGTTATCGTTTAAAATGCGATTGCCCGAAAACTTCTATACTACCCTACAATATGGCTAACAAACGAAAGAAGATAGCTCCAGGTTTCATTTGGACTTCGATATATTTCGATAAATTGATCGAAAACTGAGTTATCGGTGAAAATGTGATTGCCCAAAAACCTTAAACTTGCCCTACAATATGGGTATCAAACGAAAGGGGAAGGCCCCAGGTTTTATTTTGGCTTCGATATATTTCGATAAATTGATCGATAACTGAGTTATCGGTGAAAATGTGACTGCCCAAAAACCTTAAACTTGGCCTACAATATGGGTATCAACCGAAAGGGGAAGGCCCCAGGTTTCATTTTGGCTTCGATAAATTTCGATAAATTGATCGATAACTAAGTTATCGGTCAAAATTCGATTGCCCGAAAATCTTAATATTACCCTACAATATGGGTATCAACCGAAAGGAGATAGCTCCAGGTTTCATTTGGACTTCGATATACGCGTTTCAATAAGTTTATCGATAACTGAGTTATCGGTGATTGCCCAAAAAACTTAACATTACCCTATAATATGGGTATAAAACGAAAGGAGAAGGCCGCAGGTTTTATTTGGACTTCGATAGGTTTCGATAAATTTATCGATGATGAGTTATCGGTGAAAATGTGATTGCCCAAAAACCTTAAACTTGCCCTACAATATGGGTATCAAATGAAAGGGGAAGGCCCCAGGTTTCATTTGCACTTCGATAGGTTTCGATAAATTGATCGATAACTGAGTTATCGTTTAAAATGCGATTGCCCGAAAACTTCTATATGACCCTACAATATGGGTATCAAACGAAAGGGGATAGCTCCAGGTTTCATTTGGACTTCAATATATTTCGATAAATTTATCGATAGCTGAGTTAAAGGGTGAAAATGTTATTGCACAAAAACCTTAAAATTGCCCTACAATATGGGTATCAAACGAAAGGGGAAGGCCCCAGGTTTCATTTGTACTTGGATATATTTCGATAAATTGATCGATAACTGAGTTATCGGTGAAAATGCGTTTGCCCGAAAACTTCTATATTACCCTACAATATGGGTATCAAACGAAAGGAGATAGCTCCAGGTTTCATTTGGACTTCGATATATGTATTTCGATAAATTTATCGATGATGAGTATCGGTGAAAATGTGATTGCCCAAAAACCTTAAACTTGCTTTACAATAGGGGTATCAAACGAAAGGGGAAGGCCCCAGGTTTCATTTGTACTTCGATATATTTCGATAAATTTATCGATAGCTGAGTTATCGGTGAAAATGTTATTGCACAAAAACCTTAAAATTGCCCTACAATATGGGTATCAAACGAAAGGGGAAGGCCCCAGGTTTCATTTGTACTTGGATATATTTCGATAAACTGATCGATAACTGAGTTATCGGTCAAAATGCGATTGCCCCAAAACCTCTATATTTCTTTACAATATGGGTATCAAACGAAAGGGGATAGCTCAAGGTTTCATTTGGACTTCAATATATTTCGATAAATTTATCGATAGCTGAGTTATCGGTGATTGCCCAAAAAACTTAACATTACTCTATAACACAGTGCAACAGTAGTTTTGGGGGCGGAATGATTCTAACTCAGAATGAAAGACCTTAGGCCATATAGTAAAACCCCCAAATTTTTTTGCGTTCTCAGGTCAAATTTTTTTTTTATGGTCACTTTAAGTTGAAATTTTTCAAAAAAAGTGATTTTAGAAAAAGTGGAAAAAAGGGTTAAAATTCATATTGTACTAAAAAATGTAGTTCAGGTGCATATAGTAAAATTAAACGAAGAATCATTTTGTGGAATATTTTATTCCGATGGCTCTCTCATAAATGGGTCTTTTCGACCCTTTTTTGTAGAACTACGATAAAAATATTATTTGTGAGGTCGTTAGAGGGTTAAAATGTTCTAGGAAGTTCTTCAGCGGAAAATTTCACTGGGGGTCTCTTCAGACCAAACCTTTATAAAAAAGATTTTGGAGTCCCCAGGAGTAAAAAAAGCAAAAAATACCCCTTAAAATATGCAACGATTTTGAAATTTTATTTTATATTTAATTTACAGGTGTAACTTTAGCTCTTTTGAGCGGTAACGGTTCGGAGTCTATGTTATGACTATCGCAATCACTAGTATCATCAGAGTCTGAGTCAAACATAATATCTACAGGTGAATCCACTGCTCGCGCTAGTGCGCGCTCTTCTAAGCCGTCATTGAAATTATTTTCGAATACGTGCTTACTCCACCAGCAAATTTCTGCAACTATTGCAGCCGGCGACTGTTTTCCTCTGTATCTGTATAATATTTTTATTGTAATAAGATATAACAAGTTTATCACTGATTAAAAATGTGTTACCTCATTTCAAATGGTGCAGCGACTTGATGATAACGCTCGCCTTGTTCATCAGATTCCGTGGATAGCTGTTTGCTAAAATATGGCAAATGATGATGTAAATAGTGTATTTTTAAGGACATATGGACACGTATTTTGGAAAATGATTTTAGCATGTTTGCAACAGCTACGTGATAGTTGCTGGAACGATTTTTTCCCAGCAAACCGTTTATTACGTCCTTAAGGGATTTCCAAGCAGCCATTTCATTTTTGTGTAGAACGTTGTTGAATGAATTGCTTTTCATTAATTTTCATATGTCTGGGCCATTGAGTACTCCTAAAGAAAAAAAGTAGACCAATGAAATTTTATTTAGATAAGTAATTTTTGAACTTACCTTCTTTAATTTTGCTTTCACTGAGCCTAGGGTAAATTTCTTTGAGACACAAAAGTACATCGTTTCTTTTGGCGATAGTTTTGATAAAATTTTTAACTAAACCAAGTTTAATGTGCAGTGGCGGCAGTAATATGTTGTCTTTTGGTACAAGTGGCTTACGTATAATATTAGCCATTGCAAACTTGCTATTCTCCCTCTGCTTCCAGTCGTGACATGCATATTGGTTTCCACTATAACGTGAGTCCCAATCGCATATGAAGCACATATGTTTGACGTAACCACTTTGAAGACCAGAAAGAATTGCCACGACCTTTAAGTCGCAACATATACGCCACCTATGTTTCGAGTATTCCACCTTCTCCAAAATGTTTTCCAATGCTTCATATGTTTCTTTAGTCTCCGTGCTGTATGCGATTGGGATCGAAGGCTTTTCATTCGTCTTATGAAGTAAAACAGCTTTTAAGCTACATTTCGAGCTGTCAATAAATAATCTCCAGTCTTCTGCCTTGTAATTAATAATATTCATTGCACCCATCAATTTTTCTACATCCGGGCAATATGCAGACGTTTTTTCATCATTGACAACGAATAAACTTTGAATTGTTGCTTGCCGACTTCGATAGACTGTTACTCTAACATCTTCGGCCAAAAGATTTTGTGATCTTAAAAACGATGCTAATTCTTCTGACTTACGCTGTGTTAATTCCAAACTGGCAACTAGTGAATCAAGTCTACTTTGACTTATTAGAATCGGCTGATTTGAATCACACGAATTATATTCAGGCTCATTATCCTTATTTGAAATAAAATTATCAAATGTCGTCGTGGATAAAATAGTGGGGCTTGGACACTGTGGCTCAGGGATGTTGTCGGAATGTGGCAATGGTGTTTGAGCGCTCTGAACTTCAACATATTTAAACGACTTCCTCGCTTTTTTTCGTAATGCGGCACCTTTGTTGGCACATGCGTAGCAGTTTTATTTTTTATGAACGGGGCCAGGATGAGTCCAAATCATTGGAACACCAAATTGTATACATTTTCGTCTTCCGTGAGTCCAATCTATAAGACGGTTATAACAATTCTTACACACTATATTTGGCACCCAAAACTTTTGCAATACTAAGCGTTGGTTAAAATACTTTTCATATGCTTCGATGAACTCGGCACTGAAAGTTCCTTTCTTTCCATTTTTTGCAACATATTTACCACAGCAATAGCAAAATTTGTTTATATTTGACTTGCACGATACCATTTTTTTTTAAATATACTTTTTAAACTTGTGTTTAAATAATTATGCTTAAACGGACGACAAATAATTCTAAGCATACTATTATGAAATTAAATAAATAAAGGTAGTACATAAGTATTTTAAATTACAAGTATATTTTTGTTTTTCAATTGCTGGAAAGGAATTGTAGGCATGGAAATATTGTTTCACTGGCTTACCTTCAACATTTTTCATTCGAGATATACATAAAAGCTTGTGTATAAAGAAAATTTTTAAAATCGTTGCATATTTTAAGGGGTATTTTTTGCTTTTTTTACTCCTGGGGACTCCAAAATCTTTTTTATAAAGGTTTGGTCTGAAGAGACCCCCAGTGAAATTTTCCGCTGAAGAACTTCCTAGAACATTTTAACCCTCTAACGACCTCACAAATAATATTTTTATCGTAGTTCTACAAAAAAGGGTCGAAAAGACCCATTTATGAGAGAGCCATCGGAATAAAATATTCCACAAAATGATTCATCGTTTAATTTTACTATATGCACCTGAACTACATTTTTTAGTACAATATGAATTTTAACCCTTTTTTCCACTTTTTCTAAAATCACTTTTTTTGAAAAATTTCAACTTAAAGTGACCATAAAAAAAAATTTTACCTGAGAACGCAAAAAAATTTGGGGGTTTTACTATATGGCCTAAGGTCTTTCATTCGCAATTAGAATCATTCCGCCCCCAAACAAAAACTTCAAAATTGTCGCACAGTGTAATATGGGTATAAAACGAAAGGAGAAGGCCGCAGGTTTCATTTGGACTTCGATAGGTTTCGATAAATTGATCGATAACTGAGTTATCGGTGAAAATGTGATTGCCCAAAAGCCTTAAACTTGCCCTACAATATGGGTATCAAACGAAAGGGGAAGGCCCCAGGTTTCATTTGTACTTCGACATACATATTTCGATAAATTTATCTATAACTGAATGAACGTTACCAACGAATACCGCAAAAGAAAATTTTTGAAAACCGGTTTTCAATACTCTTTTTTTCAAAATTTGCAAAATATTCGAATTTGGTAAATTCTTCAGTAAGCAATAATCCTACTAATTTTATAAATGTGAATGTAGCGATGTTTGGATGTCCAGACGTTTGCTTTTGTTTCCTAACAACGAAATTTTTTTATTCCATATAACTCTAAGTATATTGAACCTATACTTATGATATTTTGCATATAGGTATAGAAAGATCGTACAATATGGGTATCAAACGAAAGGGGAAGGCCCCAGGTTTCATTTTAGCTTCGATATATTTCGATAAATTGATCGATAGCTAAGTTAACGCTCAAAATTCGATTGCCCGAAAACCTTAATATTACCCTACAAAATGGGTATCAAACGAAAGGGGATGGCCCCAGGTTTCATTTGTGCTTCAATATATTTCGATAAATTGATCGATAACTGAGTCATCGGTCAAAATGCGATTGCCCGAAAACCTCTATATTATCCTACAATATGGGTATCAAACGAAAGGAGATAGCTCCAGGTTTCATTTGGACTTCGATATATTTCGATAAATTGATCGATAACTAGGTTATCGGTCAAAGTGCGATTGCCCGAAAACCTCTATATTACATTACAATATGGGTTTCAAACGAAAGGGGAAGGCCCTAGGTTTCATTTTAGCTTCGATATATTTCGATAAATTGATCGATAACTAGGTTATCGGTCAAAGTGCGATTGCCCAAAAACCTTAAACTTGCCCTACAATATGGGTATCAAACGAAAGGGGAATGCCCCAGGTTTCATTTGGACTTCGATAGGTTTCGATAGATTGATCGATAACGGAGTTATCGTTTAAAATGCGATTGCCCAAAAACCTTAAACTTGCCCTACAATATGGGTATCAAACGAAAGGGGAAGGCCCCAGGTTTCATTTGGACTTCGATAGGTTTCGATAGATTGATCGATAACTGAGTTATCGTTTAAAATGCGATTGCCCAAAAACCTTAAACTTGCCCTACAATATGGGTATCAAATGAAAGGGGAAGGCCCCAGGTTTCATTTGGACTTCGATAGGTTTCGATAAATCGATCGATAACTGAGTTATCGTTTAAAATGCAATTGCCCGAAAACTTCTATATTACCCTACAATATGTGTATCAAACGAAAGGAGATAGCTCCAGGTTTAATTTGGACTTCGATATATGTATTTCGATAAGTTTACCGATAACTGAGTTATCGGTGATTGCCCAAAAAACTTAACATTACCCTATAATATGGGTATAAAACGAAAGGAGAAGGCCCCAGGTTTTATTTTGGCTTCAATATATTTCGATAAATTGATCGATAACTGAGTTATCGGTGAAAATGTGACTGCCCAAAAACCTTAAACTTGGCCTACAATATGGGTATCAACCGAAAGGGGAAGGCCCCAGGTTTCATTTTGGCTTCGATAAATTTCGATAAATTGATCGATAACTAAGTTATCGGTCAAAATTCGATTGCCCGAAAACCTTAATATTACCCTTCAATATGGGTATCAAACGAAAGGCGATAGCTCCAGGTTTCATTTGGACTTCGATATACGCGTTTCAATAAGTTTATTGATAACTGAGTTATCGGTGATTGCCCAAAAAACTTAACATTACTCTATAATATGGGTATAGAACGAAAGGAGAAGGCCGCAGGTTTTATTTGGACTTCGATAGGTTTCGATAAATTTATCGATGATGAGTTATCGGTGAAAATGTGATTGCCAAAAAACCTTAAACTTGCCCTACAATATGGGTATCAAATGAAAGGGGAAGGCCCCAGGTTTCATTTGCACTTCGATAGGTTTCGATAAATTGATCGATAACTGAGTTATCGTTTAAAATGCGATTGCCCGAAAACTTCTATATGACCCTACAATATGGGTATCAAACGAAAGGGGATAGCTCCAGGTTTCATTTGGACTTCAATATATTTCGATAATTTATCGATAGCTGAGTTATCGGTGATTGCCCAAAAAACTTAACATTACTCTATAATATGGGTATAAAACAAAAGGGGAAGGCCCCAGGTTTCATTTGTACTTCGATATATTTCGATAAATTTATCGATAGCTGAGCTATCGGTGAAAATGTTATTGCACAAAAACTTTAAAATTGCCCTACAATATGGGTATCAACCGAAAGGGGAAGGCCCCAGGTTTCATTTGTACTTGGATATATTTCGATAAATTGATCGATAACTGAGTTATCGGTGAAAATGCGATTGCCCGAAAACTTCTATATTACCCTACAATATGGGTATCAAACGAAAGAAGATAGCTCCAGGTTTCATTTGGACTTCGATATACTATTTCAATAAATTGATCGATAACTGAGTTATCGGTGAAAATGCGATTGCCCGAAAACTTCTATATTACCCTACAATATGGGTATCAAACGAAAGGGGATAGCTCCAGGTTTCATTTGGACTTCAATATATTTCGATAATTTATCGATAGCTGAGTTATCGGTGATTGCCCAAAAAACTTAACATTACTCTATAATATGGGTATAAAACGAAAGGGGAAGGCCCCAGGTTTCATTTGTACTTCGATATATTTCGATAAATTTATCGATAGCTGAGTTATCGGTGAAAATGTTAATGCACAAAAACTTTAAAATTGCCCTACAATATGGGTATCAATTTGATTGCCCGAAAACCCCTATATTACCCTACAATATGGGTATCAAACGAAAGGAGATAGCTCCAGGTTTCATTTGGACTTCGATATATGTATTTCGATAAGTTTATCGATAACTGAGTTATCGGTGATTGCCCAAAAAACTTAACATTACCCAATAATATGGGTATCAAATGAAACAAGATAGCTCCAGGTTTCATTTGGACTTCGATATACTATTTCAATAAATTGATCGATAACTGAGTTATCGGTGAAAATGCGATTGCCCGAAAACTTCTATATTACCCTACAATATGGGTATCAAACGAAAGGGGATAGCTCCAGGTTTCATTTGGACTTCAATATATTTCGATAATTTATCGATAGCTGAGTTATCGGTGATTGC
This sequence comes from Sphenella marginata, assembly GCA_951509765.1. Classification (NCBI taxonomy): domain Eukaryota; kingdom Metazoa; phylum Arthropoda; class Insecta; order Diptera; family Tephritidae; genus Sphenella; species Sphenella marginata. The sequence goes on from OX608078.1 coordinate 9,666,817, forward strand.
CCAAAAAACTTAACATTACTCTATAATATGGGTATAAAACGAAAGGGGAAGGCCCCAGGTTTCATTTGTACTTCGATATATTTCGATAAATTTATCGATAGCTGAGTTATCGGTGAAAATGTTAATGCACAAAAACTTTAAAATTGCCCTACAATATGGGTATCAAACGAAAGGGGAAGGCCTCAGGTTTCATTTGTACTTGGATATATTTCGATAAATTTATCGATAGCTGAGTTAACGGGTGAAAATGTTATTGCACAAAAACCTTAAAATTGCCCTACAATATGGGTATCAAACGAAAGGGGAAGGCCCCAGGTTTCATTTGTACTTGGATATATTTCGATAAATTGATCGATAACTGAGTTATCGGTGAAAATGCGATTGCCCGAAAACTTCTATATTACCCTACAATATGGGTATCAAACGAAAGAAGATAGCTCCAGGTTTCATTTGGACTTCGATATACTATTTCAATAAATTGATCGATAACTGAGTCATCGGTCAAAATTTGATTGCCCGAAAACCCCTATATTACCCTACAATATGGGTATCAAACGAAAGGAGATAGCTCCAGGTTTTATTTGGACTTCGATATATGTATTTCGATAAGTTTATCGATAACTGAGTTATCGGTGATTGCCCAAAAAACTTAACATTACTCTATAATATGGGTATAGAACGAAAGGAGAAGGCCGCAGGTTTTATTTGGACTTCGATAGGTTTCGATAAATTTATCGATGATGAGTTATCGGTGAAAATGTGATTGCCAAAAAACCTTAAACTTGCCCTACAATATGGGTATCAAATGAAAGGGGAAGGCCCCAGGTTTCATTTGCACTTCGATAGGTTTCGATAAATTGATCGATAACTGAGTTATCGTTTAAAATGCGATTGCCCGAAAACTTCTATATGACCCTACAATATGGGTATCAAACGAAAGGGGATAGCTCCAGGTTTCATTTGGACTTCAATATATTTCGATAATTTATCGATAGCTGAGTTATCGGTGATTGCCCAAAAAACTTAACATTACTCTATAATATGGGTATAAAACAAAAGGGGAAGGCCCCAGGTTTCATTTGTACTTCGATATATTTCGATAAATTTATCGATAGCTGAGCTATCGGTGAAAATGTTATTGCACAAAAACTTTAAAATTGCCCTACAATATGGGTATCAACCGAAAGGGGAAGGCCCCAGGTTTCATTTGTACTTGGATATATTTCGATAAATTGATCGATAACTGAGTTATCGGTGAAAATGCGATTGCCCGAAAACTTCTATATTACCCTACAATATGGGTATCAAACGAAAGAAGATAGCTCCAGGTTTCATTTGGACTTCGATATACTATTTCAATAAATTGATCGATAACTGAGTCATCGGTCAAAATTTGATTGCCCGAAAACCCCTATATTACCCTACAATATGGGTATCAAACGAAAGGAGATAGCTCCAGGTTTCATTTGGACTTCGATATATGTATTTCGATAAGTTTATCGATAACTGAGTTATCGGTGATTGCCCAAAAAACTTAACATTACCCAATAATATGGGTATCAAATGAAACAAGATAGCTCCAGGTTTCATTTGGACTTCGATATACTATTTCAATAAATTGATCGATAACTGAGTTATCGGTGAAAATGCGATTGCCCGAAAACTTCTATATTACCCTACAATATGGGTATCAAACGAAAGGGGATAGCTCCAGGTTTCATTTGGACTTCAATATATTTCGATAATTTATCGATAGCTGAGTTATCGGTGATTGCCCAAAAAACTTAACATTACTCTATAATATGGGTATAAAACGAAAGGGGAAGGCCCCAGGTTTCATTTGTACTTCGATATATTTCGATAAATTTATCGATAGCTGAGTTATCGGTGAAAATGTTAATGCACAAAAACTTTAAAATTGCCCTACAATATGGGTATCAAACGAAAGTGGAAGGCCTCAGGTTTCATTTGTACTTGGATATATTTCGATAAATTTATCGATAGCTGAGTTAACGGGTGAAAATGTTATTGCACAAAAACCTTAAAATTGCCCTACAATATGGGTATCAAACGAAAGGGGAAGGCCCCAGGTTTCATTTGTACTTGGATATATTTCGATAAATTGATCGATAACTGAGTTATCGGTGAAAATGCGATTGCCCGAAAACTTCTATATTACCCTACAATATGGGTATCAAACGAAAGAAGATAGCTCCAGGTTTCATTTGGACTTCGATATACTATTTCAATAAATTGATCGATAACTGAGTCATCGGTCAAAATTTGATTGCCCGAAAACCCCTATATTACCCTACAATATGGGTATCAAACGAAAGGAGATAGCTCCAGGTTTTATTTGGACTTCGATATATGTATTTCGATAAGTTTATCGATAACTGAGTTATCGGTGATTGCCCAAAAAACTTAACATTACTCTATAATATGGGTATAGAACGAAAGGAGAAGGCCGCAGGTTTTATTTGGACTTCGATAGGTTTCGATAAATTTATCGATGATGAGTTATCGGTGAAAATGTGATTGCCAAAAAACCTTAAACTTGCCCTACAATATGGGTATCAAATGAAAGGGGAAGGCCCCAGGTTTCATTTGCACTTCGATAGGTTTCGATAAATTGATCGATAACTGAGTTATCGTTTAAAATGCGATTGCCCGAAAACTTCTATATGACCCTACAATATGGGTATCAAACGAAAGGGGATAGCTCCAGGTTTCATTTGGACTTCAATATATTTCGATAATTTATCGATAGCTGAGTTATCGGTGATTGCCCAAAAAACTTAACATTACTCTATAATATGGGTATAAAACAAAAGGGGAAGGCCCCAGGTTTCATTTGTACTTCGATATATTTCGATAAATTTATCGATAGCTGAGCTATCGGTGAAAATGTTATTGCACAAAAACTTTAAAATTGCCCTACAATATGGGTATCAACCGAAAGGGGAAGGCCCCAGGTTTCATTTGTACTTGGATATATTTCGATAAATTGATCGATAACTGAGTTATCGGTGAAAATGCGATTGCCCGAAAACTTCTATATTACCCTACAATATGGGTATCAAACGAAAGAAGATAGCTCCAGGTTTCATTTGGACTTCGATATACTATTTCAATAAATTGATCGATAACTGAGTCATCGGTCAAAATTTGATTGCCCGAAAACCCCTATATTACCCTACAATATGGGTATCAAACGAAAGGAGATAGCTCCAGGTTTCATTTGGACTTCGATATATGTATTTCGATAAGTTTATCGATAACTGAGTTATCGGTGATTGCCCAAAAAACTTAACATTACCCAATAATATGGGTATCAAATGAAACAAGATAGCTCCAGGTTTCATTTGGACTTCGATATACTATTTCAATAAATTGATCGATAACTGAGTTATCGGTGAAAATGCGATTGCCCGAAAACTTCTATATTACCCTACAATATGGGTATCAAACGAAAGGGGATAGCTCCAGGTTTCATTTGGACTTCAATATATTTCGATAATTTATCGATAGCTGAGTTATCGGTGATTGCCCAAAAAACTTAACATTACTCTATAATATGGGTATAAAACGAAAGGGGAAGGCCCCAGGTTTCATTTGTACTTCGATATATTTCGATAAATTTATCGATAGCTGAGTTATCGGTGAAAATGTTAATGCACAAAAACTTTAAAATTGCCCTACAATATGGGTATCAAACGAAAGGGGAAGGCCTCAGGTTTCATTTGTACTTGGATATATTTCGATAAATTTATCGATAGCTGAGTTAACGGGTGAAAATGTTATTGCACAAAAACCTTAAAATTGCCCTACAATATGGGTATCAAACGAAAGGGGAAGGCCCCAGGTTTCATTTGTACTTGGATATATTTCGATAAATTGATCGATAACTGAGTTATCGGTGAAAATGCGATTGCCCGAAAACTTCTATATTACCCTACATTATGGGTATCAAACGAAAGAAGATAGCTCCAGGTTTCATTTGGACTTCGATATACTATTTCAATAAATTGATCGATAACTGAGTCATCGGTCAAAATTTGATTGCCCGAAAACCCCTATATTACCCTACAATATGGGTATCAAACGAAAGGAGATAGCTCCAGGTTTTATTTGGACTTCGATATATGTATTTCGATAAGTTTATCGATAACTGAGTTATCGGTGATTGCCCAAAAAACTTAACATTACCCAATAATATGGGTATCAAATGAAACAAGATAGCTCCAGGTTTCATTTGGACTTCGATATATTTCGATAAATTGATCGATGATGAGTTATCGGTGAAAATGTGATTGCCCAAAAACCTTAAACTTGCTTTACAATAGGGGTATCAAACGAAAGGGGAAGGCCCCAGGTTTCATTTGTACTTCGATATATTTCGATAAATTTATCGATAGCTGAGTTATCGGTGAAAATGTTATTGCACAAAAACCTTAAAATTGGCCTACAATATGGGTATCAAACGAAAGGGGAAGGCCCCAGGTTTCATTTGTACTTGGATATATTTCGATAAACTGATCGATAACTGAGTTATCGGTCAAAATGCGATTGCCCCAAAACCTCTATATTACTTTACAATATGGGTATCAAACGAAAGGGGATAGCTCAAGGTTTCATTTGGACTTCAATATATTTCGATAAATTTATCGATAGCTGAGTTATCGGTGATTGCCCAAAAAACTTAACATTACTCTATAATATGGGTATAAAACGAAAGGAGAAGGCCGCAGGTTTCATTTGGACTTCGATAGGTTTCGATAAATTGATCGATAACTGAGTTATCGGTGAAAATGTGATTGCCCAAAAACCTTAAACTTGCCCTACAATATGGGTATCAAACGAAAGGGGAATGCCCCAGGTTTCATTTGTACTTCGACATATTTCGATAAATTTATCTATAACTGAATGAACGTTACCAACGAATACCGCAAAAGAAAATTTTTGAAAACCGGTTTTCAATACTCTTTTTTCAAAATTTGCAAAATATTCGAATTTGGTAAATTCTTCAGTAAGCAATAATCCTACTAATTTTATAAATGTGAATGTAGCGATGTTTGACTGAGTCATCGGTCAAAATGCGATTGCCCGAAAACCTCTATATTATCCTACAATATGGGTATCAAACGAAAGGAGATAGCTCCAGGTTTCATTTGGACTTCGATATATTTCGATAAATTGATCGATAACTAGGTTATCGGTCAAAGTGCGATTGCCCGAAAACCTCTATATTACATTACAATATGGGTTTCAAACGAAAGGGGAAGGCCCTAGGTTTCATTTTAGCTTCGATATATTTCGATAAATTGATCGATAACTAGGTTATCGGTCAAAGTGCGATTGCCCAAAAACCTTAAACTTGCCCTACAATATGGGTATCAAACGAAAGGGGAAGGCCCCAGGTTTCATTTGGACTTCGATAGGTTTCGATAGATTGATCGATAACTGAGTTATCGTTTAAAATGCGATTGCCCAAAAACCTTAAACTTGCCCTACAATATGGGTATCAAACGAAAGGGGAAGGCCCCAGGTTTCATTTGGACTTCGATAGGTTTCGATAGATTGATCGATAACTGAGTTATCGTTTAAAATGCGATTGCCCAAAAACCTTAAACTTGCCCTACAATATGGGTATCAAATGAAAGGGGAAGGCCCCAGGTTTCATTTGGACTTCGATAGGTTTCGATAAATCGATCGATAACTGAGTTATCGTTTAAAATGCAATTGCCCGAAAACTTCTATATTACCCTACAATATGTGTATCAAACGAAAGGAGATAGCTCCAGGTTTAATTTGGACTTCGATATATGTATTTCGATAAGTTTACCGATAACTGAGTTATCGGTGATTGCCCAAAAAACTTAACATTACCCTATAATATGGGTATAAAACGAAAGGAGAAGGCCCCAGGTTTTATTTTGGCTTCAATATATTTCGATAAATTGATCGATAACTGAGTTATCGGTGAAAATGTGACTGCCCAAAAACCTTAAACTTGGCCTACAATATGGGTATCAACCGAAAGGGGAAGGCCCCAGGTTTCATTTTGGCTTCGATAAATTTCGATAAATTGATCGATAACTAAGTTATCGGTCAAAATTCGATTGCCCGAAAACCTTAATATTACCCTTCAATATGGGTATCAAACGAAAGGCGATAGCTCCAGGTTTCATTTGGACTTCGATATACGCGTTTCAATAAGTTTATCGATAACTGAGTTATCGGTGATTGCCCAAAAAACTTAACATTACTCTATAATATGGGTATAGAACGAAAGGAGAAGGCCGCAGGTTTTATTTGGACTTCGATAGGTTTCGATAAATTTATCGATGATGAGTTATCGGTGAAAATGTGATTGCCAAAAAACCTTAAACTTGCCCTACAATATGGGTATCAAATGAAAGGGGAAGGCCCCAGGTTTCATTTGCACTTCGATAGGTTTCGATAAATTGATCGATAACTGAGTTATCGTTTAAAATGCGATTGCCCGAAAACTTCTATATGACCCTACAATATGGGTATCAAACGAAAGGGGATAGCTCCAGGTTTCATTTGGACTTCAATATATTTCGATAATTTATCGATAGCTGAGTTATCGGTGATTGCCCAAAAAACTTAACATTACTCTATAATATGGGTATAAAACGAAAGGGGAAGGCCCCAGGTTTCATTTGTACTTCGATATACTATTTCAATAAATTGATCGATAACTGAGTTATCGGTGAAAATGCGATTGCCCGAAAACTTCTATATTACCCTACAATATGGGTATCAAACGAAAGGAGATAGCTCCAGGTTTTATTTGGACTTCGATATATGTATTTCGATAAGTTTATCGATAACTGAGTTATCGGTGATTGCCCAAAAAACTTAACATTACCCAATAATATGGGTATCAAATGAAACAAGATAGCTCCAGGTTTCATTTGGACTTCGATATATTTCGATAAATTGATCGATGATGAGTTATCGGTGAAAATGTGATTGCCCAAAAACCTTAAACTTGCTTTACAATAGGGGTATCAAACGAAAGGGGAAGGCCCGAGGTTTCATTTGTACTTCGATATATTTCGATAAATTTATCGATAGCTGAGTTATCGGTGAAAATGTTATTGCACAAAAACCTTAAAATTGGCCTACAATATGGGTATCAAACGAAAGGGGAAGGCCCCAGGTTTCATTTGTACTTGGATATATTTCGATAAACTGATCGATAACTGAGTTATCGGTCAAAATGCGATTGCCCCAAAACCTCTATATTACTTTACAATATGGGTATCAAACGAAAGGGGATAGCTCAAGGTTTCATTTGGACTTCAATATATTTCGATAAATTTATCGATAGCTGAGTTATCGGTGATTGCCCAAAAAACTTAACATTACTCTATAATATGGGTATAAAACGAAAGGAGAAGGCCGCAGGTTTCATTTGGACTTCGATAGGTTTCGATAAATTGATCGATAACTGAGTTATCGGTGAAAATGTGATTGCCCAAAAACTTCTATATTACCCTACAATATGGGTATCAAACGAAAGGGGATAGCTCCAGGTTTCATTTGGACTTCAATATATTTCGATAATTTATCGATAGCTGAGTTATCGGTGATTGCCCAAAAAACTTAACATTACTCTATAATATGGGTATAAAACAAAAGGGGAAGGCCCCAGGTTTCATTTGTACTTCGATATATTTCGATAAATTTATCGATAGCTGAGCTATCGGTGAAAATGTTATTGCACAAAAACTTTAAAATTGCCCTACAATATGGGTATCAACCGAAAGGGGAAGGCCCCAGGTTTCATTTGTACTTGGATATATTTCGATAAATTGATCGATAACTGAGTTATCGGTGAAAATGCGATTGCCCGAAAACTTCTATATTACCCTACAATATGGGTATCAAACGAAAGAAGATAGCTCCAGGTTTCATTTGGACTTCGATATACTATTTCAATAAATTGATCGATAACTGAGTCATCGGTCAAAATTTGATTGCCCGAAAACCCCTATATTACCCTACAATATGGGTATCAAACGAAAGGAGATAGCTCCAGGTTTCATTTGGACTTCGATATATGTATTTCGATAAGTTTATCGATAACTGAGTTATCGGTGATTGCCCAAAAAACTTAACATTACCCAATAATATGGGTATCAAATGAAACAAGATAGCTCCAGGTTTCATTTGGACTTCGATATACTATTTCAATAAATTGATCGATAACTGAGTTATCGGTGAAAATGCGATTGCCCGAAAACTTCTATATTACCCTACAATATGGGTATCAAACGAAAGGGGATAGCTCCAGGTTTCATTTGGACTTCAATATATTTCGATAATTTATCGATAGCTGAGTTATCGGTGATTGCCCAAAAAACTTAACATTACTCTATAATATGGGTATAAAACGAAAGGGGAAGGCCCCAGGTTTCATTTGTACTTCGATATATTTCGATAAATTTATCGATAGCTGAGTTATCGGTGAAAATGTTAATGCACAAAAACTTTAAAATTGCCCTACAATATGGGTATCAAACGAAAGGGGAAGGCCTCAGGTTTCATTTGTACTTGGATATATTTCGATAAATTTATCGATAGCTGAGTTAACGGGTGAAAATGTTATTGCACAAAAACCTTAAAATTGCCCTACAATATGGGTATCAAACGAAAGGGGAAGGCCCCAGGTTTCATTTGTACTTGGATATATTTCGATAAATTGATCGATAACTGAGTTATCGGTGAAAATGCGATTGCCCGAAAACTTCTATATTACCCTACATTATGGGTATCAAACGAAAGAAGATAGCTCCAGGTTTCATTTGGACTTCGATATACTATTTCAATAAATTGATCGATAACTGAGTCATCGGTCAAAATTTGATTGCCCGAAAACCCCTATATTACCCTACAATATGGGTATCAAACGAAAGGAGATAGCTCCAGGTTTTATTTGGACTTCGATATATGTATTTCGATAAGTTTATCGATAACTGAGTTATCGGTGATTGCCCAAAAAACTTAACATTACCCAATAATATGGGTATCAAATGAAACAAGATAGCTCCAGGTTTCATTTGGACTTCGATATATTTCGATAAATTGATCGATGATGAGTTATCGGTGAAAATGTGATTGCCCAAAAACCTTAAACTTGCTTTACAATAGGGGTATCAAACGAAAGGGGAAGGCCCCAGGTTTCATTTGTACTTCGATATATTTCGATAAATTTATCGATAGCTGAGTTATCGGTGAAAATGTTATTGCACAAAAACCTTAAAATTGGCCTACAATATGGGTATCAAACGAAAGGGGAAGGCCCCAGGTTTCATTTGTACTTGGATATATTTCGATAAACTGATCGATAACTGAGTTATCGGTCAAAATGCGATTGCCCCAAAACCTCTATATTACTTTACAATATGGGTATCAAACGAAAGGGGATAGCTCAAGGTTTCATTTGGACTTCAATATATTTCGATAAATTTATCGATAGCTGAGTTATCGGTGATTGCCCAAAAAACTTAACATTACTCTATAATATGGGTATAAAACGAAAGGAGAAGGCCGCAGGTTTCATTTGGACTTCGATAGGTTTCGATAAATTGATCGATAACTGAGTTATCGGTGAAAATGTGATTGCCCAAAAACCTTAAACTTGCCCTACAATATGGGTATCAAACGAAAGGGGAATGCCCCAGGTTTCATTTGTACTTCGACATATTTCGATAAATTTATCTATAACTGAATGAACGTTACCAACGAATACCGCAAAAGAAAATTTTTGAAAACCGGTTTTCAATACTCTTTTTTCAAAATTTGCAAAATATTCGAATTTGGTAAATTCTTCAGTAAGCAATAATCCTACTAATTTTATAAATGTGAATGTAGCGATGTTTGGATGTCCAGACGTTTGCTTTTGTTTCCTAAAAACGTGAGAATGGCTAGACGGATTTTGTTGTAATTTGGCACGCCTACAGGCTATAGTCTGGAAGGAGCTATAGGCTATTTTTTTTTTAATTTTGGGGGTTCCAACCCTGCTAGAGACCGTTACTTTTCGAAATTTTTTTATTCCATATAACTCTAAGTATATTGAACCTATACTTATGATATTTTGCATATAGGTATAGAAAGATCGTACAATATGGGTATCAAACGAAAGGGAAAGGCCCCAGGTTTCATTTTAGCGTCGATATATTTCGATAAATTGATCGATAACTAAGTTATCGCTCAAAATTCGATTGCCCGAAAACCTAAATATTACCCTACAAAATAGGTATCAAACGAAAGGGGATGGCCCCAGGTTTCATTTGTGCTTCAATATATTTCGATAAATTGATCGATAACTGAGTCATCGGTCAAAATGCGATTGCCCGAAAACCTCTATATTATCCTACAATATGGGTATCAAACGAAAGGAGATAGCTCCAGGTTTCATTTGGACTTCAATATATTTCGATAAATTTATCGATAGCTGAGTTATCGGTGATTACCCAAAAAACTTAACATTACTCTATAATATGGGTATAAAACGAAAGGGGAAGGCCCCAGGTTTCATTTGTACTTCGATATATTTCGATAAATTTATCGATAGCTGAGTTATCGGTGAAAATGTTATTGCACAAAAACCTTAAAATTGCCCTACAATATGGGTATCAAACGAAAGGGGAAGGCCCCAGGTTTCATTTGTACTTGGATATATTTCGATAAATTTATCGATAGCTGAGTTAAAGGGTGAAAATGTTATTGCACAAAAACCTTAAAATTGCCCTACAATATGGGTATCAAACGAAAGGGGAAGGCCCCAGGTTTCATTTGTACTTGGATATATTTCGATAAATTGATCGATAACTGAGTTATCGGTGAAAATGCGATTGCCCGAAAACTTCTATATTACCCTACAATATGGGTATCAAACGAAAGAAGATAGCTCCAGGTTTAATATGGGTATAAAACGAAAGGGGAAGGCCCCAGGTTTCATTTGTACTTGGATATATTTCGATAAATTTATCGATAGCTGAGTTAAAGGGTGAAAATGTTATTGCACAAAAACCTTAAAATTGCCCTACAATATGGGTATCAAACGAAAGGGGAAGGCCCCAGGTTTCATTTGTACTTCGATATATTTCGATAAATTTATCGATAGCTGAGTTATCGGTGAAAATGTTATTGCACAAAAACCTTAAAATTGCCCTACAATATGGGTATCAAACGAAAGGGGAAGGCCCCAGGTTTCATTTGTACTTGGATATATTTCGATAAATTTATCGATAGCTGAGTTAAAGGGTGAAAATGTTATTGCACAAAAACCTTAAAATTGCCCTACAATATGGGTATCAAACGAAAGGGGAAGGCCCCAGGTTTCATTTGTACTTGGATATATTTCGATAAATTGATCGATAACTGAGTTATCGGTGAAAATGCGATTGCCCGAAAACTTCTATATTACCCTACAATATGGGTATCAAACGAAAGAAGATAGCTCCAGGTTTCATTTGGACTTCGATATACTATTTCAATAAATTGATCGATAACTGAGTCATCGGTCAAAATTTGATTGCCCGAAAACCCCTATATTACCCTACAATATGGGTATCAAACGAAAGGAGATAGCTCCAGGTTTCATTTGGACTTCGATATATGTATTTCGATAAGTTTATCGATAACTGAGTTATCGGTGATTGCCCAAAAAACTTAACATTACCCAATAATATGGGTATCAAATGAAAGAAGATAGCTCCAGGTTTCATTTGGACTTCGATATATTTCGATAAATTGGTCGATAACTGAGTCATCGGTCAAAATTTGATTGCCCGAAAACCTCTATATTACCCTACAATATGGGTATCAAACGAAAGGAGATAGCTCCAGGTTTTATTTGGACTTCGATATATGTATTTCGATAAATTTATCGATGATGAGTATCGGTGAAAATGTGATTGCCCAAAAACCTTAAACTTGCTTTACAATAGGGGTATCAAACGAAAGGGGAAGGCCCCAGGTTTCATTTGTACTTCGATATATTTCGATAAACTGATCGATAACTGAGTTATCGGTCAAAATGCGATTGCCCCAAAACCTCTATATTACTTTACAATATGGGTATCAAACGAAAGGGGATAGCTCAAGGTTTCATTTGGACTTCAATATATTTCGATAAATTTATCGATAGCTGAGTTATCGGTGATTGCCCAAAAAACTTAACATTACTCTATAATATGGGTATAAAACGAAAGGAGAAGGCCGCAGGTTTCATTTGGACTTCGATAGGTTTCGATAAATTGATCGATAACTGAGTTATCGGTGAAAATGTGATTGCCCAAAAACCTTAAACTTGCCCTACAATATGGGTATCAAACGAAAGGGGAAGGCCCCAGGTTTCATTTGTACTTCGACATACATATTTCGATAAATTTATCTATAACTGAATGAACGTTACCAACGAATACCGCAAAAGAAAATTTTTGAAAACCGGTTTTCAATACTCTTTTTTCAAAATTTGCAAAATATTCGAATTTGGTAAATTCTTCAGTAAGCAATAATCCTACTAATTTTATAAATGTGAATGTAGCGATGTTTGGATGTCCAGACGTTTGCTTTTGTTTCCTAACAACGTGAGAATGGCTAGACGGATTTTGTTGAAATTTGGCACGCCTACAGGCTATAGTCTGGAAGGAGCTATAGGCTATTTTTTTTTTAATTTTGGGGGTTCCAACCCTGCTAGAGACCGTTACTTTTCGAAATTTTTTTATTCCATATAACTCTAAGTATATTGAACCTATACTTATGATATTTTGCATATAGGTATAGAAAGATCGTACAATATGGGTATCAAACGAAAGGGGAAGGCCCCAGGTTTCATTTTAGCTTCGATATATTTCGATAAATTGATCGATAACTAAGTTAACGCTCAAAATTCGATTGCCCGAAAACCTTAATATTACCCTACAAAATGGGTATCAAACGAAAGGGGATGGCCCCAGGTTTCATTTGTGCTTCAATATATTTCGATAAATTGATCGATAACTGAGTCATCGGTCAAAATGCGATTGCCCGAAAACCTCTATATTATCCTACAATATGGGTATCAAACGAAAGGAGATAGCTCCAGGTTTCATTTGGACTTCGATATATTTCGATAAATTGATCGATAACTAGGTTATCGGTCAAAGTGCGATTGCCCGAAAACCTCTATATTACATTACAATATGGGTTTCAAACGAAAGGGGAAGGCCCCAGGTTTCATTTTAGCTTCGATATATTTCGATAAATTGATCGATAACTAGGTTATCGGTCAAAGTGCGATTGCCCAAAAACCTTAAACTTGATCTACAATATGGGTATCAAACGAAAGGGGAAGGCCCCAGGTTTCATTTGGACTTCGATAGGTTTCGATAGATTGATCGATAACTGAGTTATCGTTTAAAATGCGATTGCCCAAAAACCTTAAACTTGCCCTACAATATGGGTATCAAACGAAAGGGGAAGGCCCCAGGTTTCATTTGGACTTCGATAGGTTTCGATAGATTGATCGATAACTGAGTTATCGTTTAAAATGCGATTGACCAAAAACCTTAAACTTGCCCTACAATATGGGTATCAAATGAAAGGGGAAGGCCCCAGGTTTCATTTGGACTTCGATAGGTTTCGATAAATCGATCGATAACTGAGTTATCGTTTAAAATGCAATTGCCCGAAAACTTCTATATTACCCTACAATATGTGTATCAAACGAAAGGAGATAGCTCCAGGTTTAATTTGGACTTCGATATATGTATGTATTTCGATAAGTTTACCGATAACTGAGTTATCGGTGATTGCCCAAAAAACTTAACATTACCCTATAATATGGGTATAAAACGAAAGGAGAAGGCCCCAGGTTTTATTTTGGCTTCAATATATTTCGATAAATTGATCGATAACTGAGTTATCGGTGAAAATGTGACTGCCCAAAAACATTAAACTTGGCCTACAATATGGGTATCAACCGAAAGGGGAAGGCCCCAGGTTTCATTTTGGCTTCGATAAATTTCGATAAATTGATCGATAACTAAGTTATCGGTCAAAATTCGATTGCCCGAAAACCTTAATATTACCCTTCAATATGGGTATCAAACGAAAGGCGATAGCTCCAGGTTTCATTTGGACTTCGATATACGCGTTTCAATAAGTTTATCGATAACTGAGTTATCGGTGATTGCCCAAAAAACTTAACATTACTCTATAATATGGGTATAGAACGAAAGGAGAAGGCCGCAGGTTTTATTTGGACTTCGATAGGTTTCGATAAATTTATCGATGATGAGTTATCGGTGAAAATGTGATTGCCAAAAAACCTTAAACTTGCCCTACAATATGGGTATCAAATGAAAGGGGAAGGCCCCAGGTTTCATTTGCACTTCGATAGGTTTCGATAAATTGATCGATAACTGAGTTATCGTTTAAAATGCGATTGCCCGAAAACTTCTATATGACCCTACAATATGGGTATCAAACGAAAGGGGATAGCTCCAGGTTTCATTTGGACTTCAATATATTTCGATAATTTATCGATAGCTGAGTTATCGGTGATTGCCCAAAAAACTTAACATTACTCTATAATATGGGTATAAAACGAAAGGGGAAGGCCCCAGGTTTCATTTGTACTTCGATATATTTCGATAAATTTATCGATAGCTGAGTTATCGGTGAAAATGTTATTGCACAAAAACTTTAAAATTGCCTCACAGTATGGGTATCAAACGAAAGGGGAAGGCCCCAGGTTTCATTTGTACTTGGATATATTTCGATAAATTGATCGATAACTGAGTTATCGGTGAAAATGCGATTGCCCGAAAACTTCTATATTACCCTACAATATGGGTATCAAACGAAAGAAGATAGCTCCAGGTTTCATTTGGACTTCGATATACTATTTCAATAAATTGATCGATAACTGAGTCATCGGTCAAAATTTGATTGCCCGAAAACCCCTATATTACCCTACAATATGGGTATCAAACGAAAGGAGATAGCTCCAGGTTTCATTTGTACTTCGATATATGTATTTCGATAAGTTTATCGATAACTGAGTTATCGGTGATTGCCCAAAAAACTTAACATTACCCAATAATATGGGTATCAAATGAAACAAGATAGCTCCAGGTTTCATTTGGACTTCGATATACTATTTCAATAAATTGATCGATAACTGAGTTATCGGTGAAAATGCGATTGCCCGAAAACTTCTATATTACCCTACAATATGGGTATCAAACGAAAGGGGATAGCTCCAGGTTTCATTTGGACTTCAATATATTTCGATAATTTATCGATAGCTGAGTTATCGGTGATTGCCCAAAAAACTTAACATTACTCTATAATATGGGTATAAAACGAAAGGGGAAGGCCCCAGGTTTCATTTGTACTTCGATATATTTCGATAAATTTATCGATAGCTGAGTTATCGGTGAAAATGTTATTGCACAAAAACTTTAAAATTGCCCTACAATATGGGTATCAAACGAAAGGGGAAGGCCTCCGGTTTCATTTGTACTTGGATATATTTCGATAAATTTATCGATAGCTGAGTTAAAGGGTGAAAATGTTATTGCACAAAAACCTTAAAATTGCCCTACAATATGGGTATCAAACGAAAGGGGAAGGCCCCAGGTTTCATTTGTACTTGGATATATTTCGATAAATTGATCGATAACTGAGTTATCGGTGAAAATGCGATTGCCCGAAAACTTCTATATTACCCTACAATATGGGTATCAAACGAAAGAAGATAGCTCCAGGTTTCATTTGGACTTCGATATACTATTTCAATAAATTGATCGATAACTGAGTCATCGGTCAAAATTTGATTGCCCGAAAACCCCTATATTACCCTACAATATGGGTATCAAACGAAAGGAGATAGCTCCAGGTTTCATTTGGACTTCGATATATGTATTTCGATAAGTTTATCGATAACTGAGTTATCGGTGATTGCCCAAAAAACTTAACATTACCCAATAATATGGCTATCAAATGAAACAAGATAGCTCCAGGTTTCATTTGGACTTCGATATATTTCGATAAATTGATCGACGATGAGTTATCGGTGAAAATGTGATTGCCCAAAAACCTTAAACTTGCTTTACAATAGGGGTATCAAACGAAAGGGGAAGGCCCCAGGTTTCATTTGTACTTCGATACATTTCGATAAATTTATCGATAGCTTAGTTATCGGTGAAAATGTTATTGCACAAAAACCTTAAAATTGGCCTACAATATGGGTATCAAACAAAAGGGGAAGGCCCCAGGTTTCATTTGTACTTGGATATATTTCGATAAACTGATCGATAACTGAGTTATCGGTCAAAATGCGATTGCCCCAAAACCTCTATATTACTTTACAATATGGGTATCAAACGAAAGGGGATAGCTCAAGGTTTCATTTGGACTTCAATATATTTCGATAAATTTATCGATAGCTGAGTTATCGGTGATTGCCCAAAAAACTTAACATTACTCTATAATATGGGTATAAAACGAAAGGAGAAGGCCGCAGGTTTCATTTGGACTTCGATAGGTTTCGATAAATTGATCGATAACTGAGTTATCGGTGAAAATGTGATTGCCCAAAAACCTTAAACTTGCCCTACAATATGGGTATCAAACGAAAGGGGAATGCCCCAGGTTTCATTTGTACTTCGACATATTTCGATAAATTTATCTATAACTGAATGAACGTTACCAACGAATACCGCAAAAGAAAATTTTTGAAAACCGGTTTTCAATACTCTGTTTTCAAAATTTGCAAAATATTCGAATTTGGTAAATTCTTCAGTAAGCAATAATCCTACTAATTTTATAAATGTGAATGTAGCGATGTTTGGATGTCCAGACGTTTGCTTTTGTTTCCTAAAAACGTGAGAATGGCTAGACGGATTTTGTTGAAATTTGGCACGCCTACAGGCTATAGTCTGGAAGGAGCTATAGGCTATTTTTTTTTTAATTTTGGGGGTTCCAACCCTGCTAGAGACCGTTACTTTTCGAAATTTTTTTATTCCATATAACTCTAAGTATATTGAACCTATACTTATGATATTTTGCATATAGGTATAGAAAGGTCGTACAATATGGGTATCAAACGAAAGGGAAAGGCCCCAGGTTTCATTTTAGCGTCGATATATTTCGATAAATTGATCGATAACTAAGTTATCGCTCAAAATTCGATTGCCCGAAAACCTAAATATTACCCTACAAAATGGGTATCAAACGAAAGGGGATGGCCCCAGGTTTCATTTGTGCTTCAATATATTTCGATAAATTGATCGATAACTGAGTCATCGGTCAAAATGCGATTGCCCGAAAACCTCTATATTATCCTACAATATGGGTATCAAACGAAAGGAGATAGCTCCAGGTTTCATTTGGACTTCGATATATTTCGATAAATTGATCGATAACTAGGTTATCGGTCAAAGTGCGATTGCCCGAAAACCTCTATATTATATTACAATATGGGTTTCGAACGAAATTGGAAGGCCCCAGGTTTCATTTTAGCTTCGATATATTTCGATAAATTGATCGATAACTAGGTTATCGGTCAAAGTGCGATTGCCCGAAAACGTTAAACTTGCCCTACAATATGGGTATCAAACGAAAGGGGATGGCCCCAGGTTTCATTTGTGCTTCAATATATTACATTACAATATGGGTATCAAACGAAAGGGGATAGCTCCAGGTTTCATTTGGACTTCTATATATTTCGATAAATTGATCGATAACTCAGTTATCGGTCAAAATGCGATTGCCCGAGAAGCTTCATGGCATAGTAACATAGGTAAAATCACCCGCACAGCTGATATAATTTTTTATAGCTAGTAGTGCTTCGCACACAAGGTATATTAACTTCATTCGCCTAACGGTAGTATGTAACGGCATAATCGAATCGAGATAGATATTGACTTATATATATCAAAATGTTCAGGAGGAGAAGAGAAATTGATTGAGCCATGTCCGTCCGTCCGTCCGTCCGTCCGTCCGTCTGTGAACACGATAACTTGAGTAAATCTTGAGATATCTCAATGAAACTTGGTATGCAGGTTCCTTTTTACATATCTCTGAACGGTATTGAAAATAGGCAAAATCGGTTAAAAGCCACGCCCACTTTCTATATATATAATATTTTCGAAAATACAAAAAGAGTGATTATTCAGTACATAATACACCTATAAGGATAAAATTTGGTGTGTACCTTACCGTTAAGGCAAAAAATAAATTTGTGAAGAAATTTTTAAAAAAGGGCGTGGCACCGCCCACTTTTGATTAAGTCAAATTTGGAAATATTATTAATCATAAATCAAAAACCGCTCAAGATAGCAAAATAAAATTCAGCACACATATTTATATTAATACAGGCAATATTTCGAAAAAAAACTAGCGAAATCGGATTAGGTCCACGCCCAATTTTATACGAAAGATTTTGAAAAGGATCATGGATATATTGAATATGTTATAACTTTGCCTAAACTAGCTGTATATCATTTCTATTTCACCTCTAAAGTGTTCGTGGGCAAAGAAAGGCGAAAGCACAAAATTTTTGGAAAATGGGCGTGGCCCCGCCCCTTTATGGGGGATTATTCCACAAAACTTTCCATGCCATAACTCCGGTAAAAATTTATTTATTAAAACGATATTTGGAGAAAGTGTTCAACATATAAAGCTAACTCTTTGCTGAAAAAATAAACAAAATCGGTGAACGGACACGCCCACTTTTTGAACATAGTTCTAAAATATTTCTTCGTAAAATTAAAATCGCGATATTTCCATAATTGTATAAGTTATATAAATAAGATTTTACGCACATATTAGCCTTTTTAAACAAAACTAAACTGTAAAAAAATTTTGTGGATTTTGTTGAAGTAGGCGTGGCGCCTCCCACTTTTTAGCTTAAAAGCTCTGCTATTTTCAAAAGCGATTGCTTGGAATTTCAAGAATGTATTTCAATGAAATTTTGTGAGATGCTTCCCAATAGTATGTAGTATACTCCTGCCAAAAATTACGCAAATCGAATAACAAACAAGCAAGATTTACGGGCAAGTAGTTAACACCCTACTGCCTTTTTTTGAATTCATTTTTTCTATTTTCATACCTTTCATGAACATGAGGAAAGCTATTTATATTTTGTTATTTAGTGATAATTGAATTTACCACTCACAAAAGAAGTGTTTTTAATCGAAAACAATCAGTTGCCTTTATAACAACTTTTCCGTTATTAAAATAGACCTGAGTAAATTGGGATACCAAAACAGATCACTACTAGGTATTTAATGTTCGGTTACACCCGAACTTAGACTTCCTTACTACTTTTTTTTTACACTAGAATCTTAACTATCAAACTTTGTTTATATTGGGTTTGTTTACATTGGCTTTGTTTACATTTTATAAACAACTAGCAGGGTACCCGGCGTTGCTCGGGATGTAAGTAGTTAGGGGGCCTTTCAAAATGAATAATATACTTTAAGATTTCATATTTATATAATATAGCTGACCCGGCAAACTTAGTTCTTCCCAAAATAGATTTTTTTATTAACTTTTCACTACTTCAATGTGCATACAACTTCAAAAATATAAAATTTTAGTATTCCGTTTAAGGCTACACGATACACAAAATTTTTAGTTTTCTGTCCCGGAGCGTAAGTAAATAGCGAACAAAATTTTCCTACATGGGAACTATTGCTATCATTAATCTCCTTATCAATTTTCAGGTCCTAACTTTAAACGCTTTTACGATAACCCCACTTTTATGCGCAAAAATTATTTTGATATCATTTAGCTCTATACCAATTTCCAGGTTCCTGCCTTAAATACTTTTACAGATATTTAGCTTGAAAAATAAAATTAATTAATCGTATAACCCCTCACCAAATTTCAGTGGTGTAACCCGAATACTTAGAGAGATACGGACAATGAAAAATTCCATTTGTATGGGAGGTGCCACGTCCACTTTTTCGTTACACCCAGTTGTTTTGGAGGTGGTAGGGATCGATCCCATGTAACCCCTTACCGAGTTTCAATAATCTAACAAAAATACTTCCAGAGATATCGACTAAGAAATATTTCATTCGTATGGGAGGTGCCACGCCCACTTTTTCGTTATACCCAGTTGTTTTGGAGGTGGTAGGGATCGATCTCATATAATCTCTCACCAAATTTCAGTGGTCTAACCTAAATACTTCCAGAGATATCGACTAAGAAGTATTTCATTCGTATGGGAGGTGCCACGCCCCCTTTTTCGTCATCCCCAGTTTTTTTTTGTTTACGATCGGTTTATAAGTTTAGGACGCAAGTCGATCTATACCTACATATATATTTACATAATTTGAATTTTATATATATAGATTGTATTTTCACACATTTGTTGATCCTTAGCCGAAGAAAAAATTTGATTTTTCAAGGTATGCCATGGATTTTTCATAAAAATTTAATTCAATTGAGTTGTCAATATCAGTTTTATTTGACAATAAAGTTTCTTCAAGCAACAACAAAATGTATAGCAGGGTTGCATTTCTCCTCCTGCTTCTACCTATTGGATATGCCTTGGATAGCTCCAGGTTTCATTTGGACTTCGATATATTTCGATAAATTTATCGATAGCTGAGTTATCGGTGATTGCCCAAAAAACTTAACATTACTCTATAATATGGGTATAAAACGAAATGAGAAGGCCGCAGGTTTCATTTGGACTTCGATAGGTTTCGATAAATTGATCGATAACTGAGTTATCGGTAAAAATGTGATTGCCCAAAAACCTTAAACTTGCCCTACAATATGGGTATCAAACGAAAGGGGAAGGCCCCAGGTTTCATCTTAGCTTAGATATATTTCGATAAATTGATCGATAACTAGGTTATCGGTCAAAGTGCGAATGCCCGAAAACCTTAATATTACCCTACAATATGGGTATCAAACGAAAGGGGATGGCCCCAGGTTTCATTTGTACTTCAATATATTTCGATAAATTGATCGATAACTGAGTCATCGGTCAAAATGCGATTGCCCGAAAACCTCTATATTACCCTACAATATGGGTATCAAACGAAAGGAGATAGCTCCAGGCTTCATTTGGACTTCGATATATTTCGATAAATTTATCGATAACTAAGTTATCGGTCAAAATGCGATTGCCCGAAAACCTCTATATTACATTACAATATGGGTTTCAAACGAAAGGGGATAGCTCCAGGTTTCATTTGGACTTCGATATATTTCGATAAATTTATCGATAGCTGACTTATCGGTGATTGCCCAAAAAACTTAACAATACTTTATAATATGGGTATCAAACGAAAGGAGAAGGCAGCAGGTTTCATTTGCACTACGATAGGTTTCGATAAATTGATCGATAACTGTGTTATCGGTGAAAATGTGATTGCCCGAAAACCTCTATATTACATTACAAACGAAAGGGGATAGCTCCAGGTTTCATTTGGACTTCGATATATTTCGATAAATTTATCGATAGCTGAGTTATCGGTGATTGCCCAAAAAACTTAACATTACTCTATAATATGTGTATAAAACGAAAGGAGATAGCTCCAGGTTTCATTTTGACTTCGATATATTTAGATAAATAGATCGATAACTGAGTTATCGGTCAAAATGCGATTGCCCGAAAACCTCTATATTACATTACAATATGGGTTTCAAACGAAAGGGGAAGGGCCCAGGTTTCATTTTAGCTTCGATATATTTCGATAAATTGATCGATAACTAAGTTATCGGTCAAAATGCGATTGCCCGAAAACCTCTATATTACATTACAATATGGGTTTCAAACGAAAGGGGAAGGCCCCAGGTTTCATTTTAGCTTCGATATATTTCGATAAATTGATCGATAACTGAGTTATCGGTCAAAATGCGATTGCTCGAAAACCTCTATATTACATTACAATATGGGTTTCAAACGAAAGGGGAAGGCCCCAGGTTTCATTTTAGCTTCGATATATTTCGATAAATTGATCGATAACTAGGTTATCGGTCAAAGTGCGATTGGCCGAAAACCTTAATATTACCCTACAATATGTGTATCAAACGAAAGGGGAAGGCCCCAGGTTTCATTTGTACTTCGATATATTTCGATAAATTGATCGATAACTAGGTTATCGGTCAAAGTGCGATTGCCCGAAAACCTCTATATAACATTACAATATGGGTTTCAAACGAAAGGGGAAGGCCCCAGGTTTCATTTTAGCTTCGATATATTTCGATAAATTGATCGATAACTAGGTTATCGGTCAAAGTGCGATTGCCCGAAAACCTTAAACTTGCCCTACAATATGGGTATCAAACGAAAGGGGAAGGCCCCAGGTTTCATTTGTACTTCGATATATTTCGATAAATTGATCGATAACTGAGTTATCGGTCAAAGTGCGATTGCCCGAAAACCTCTATATTACATTACAATATGGGTATCAAACGAAAGGGGATAGCTCCAGGTTTCATTTGGACTTCTATATATTTCGATAAATTGATCGATAACTGAGTTATCGGTCAAAATGCGATTGCCCGAGAAACTCTATATTACTTTACAATATGGGTATCAAACGAAAGGGGATAGCTCCATGGCATAGTAACATAGGTAAAATCACCCGCACAGCGATATAATTTTTTTTTTTACACTAGAATCTTAACTATCAAACTTTGTTTATATTGGGTTTGTTTACATTTGCTTTGCTTACATTTTATAAACAATTGCATTTTCACACATTTGTTGGTTCTCAGCCGAAGAAAAAATTTTTCAAGGTATGCCATGGATTTTTCCTTAAAATTTAATTCAATTGAGTTGTCAATATCAGTTTTATTTGACAATAAAGTTTCTTCAAGCAACAACAAAATGTATAGCAGGGTTGCATTTCTCCTCCTGCTTCTACCTATTGGATATGCCTTGGATAGCTCTAGGTTTCATTTGGACTTCGATATATTTCGATAAATTTATCGATAGCAGAGTTATCGGTGATTGCCCAAAAAACTTAACATTACTCTATAATATGGGTATAAAACGAAAGGAGAAGGCCGCAGGTTTCATTCGGACTTCGATAGGTTTCGATAAATTGATCGATAACTGAGTCATCGGTCAAAATGTGATTGCCCGAAAACCTCTATATTACATTACAATATGGGTTTCAAACGAAAGGGGATAGCTCCAGGTTTCATTTGGACTTCGATATATTTCGATAAATTTATCGATAGCTGAGTTATCGGTGATTGCCCAAAAAACTTAACATTACTCTATAATATGGGTATAAGACGAAAGGAGATAGCTCCAGGTTTCATTTGGACTTCGATAGGTTTCGATAAATTGATCGATAACTGAGTTATCGGTGAAAATGTGATTGCCTAAAACCTTAAACTTGATCTACAATATGGGTATCAAACGAAAGGGGAAGGCCCCAGGTTTCATCTTAGCTTCGATATATTTCGATAAATTGATCGATAACTAGGTTATCGGTCAAAGTGCGATTGCCCGAAAACCTTAATATTACCCTACAATATGGGTATCAAACGAAAGGGGATGGCCCCAGGTTTCATTTGTACTTCAATATATTTCCATAAATTGATCGATAGCTGAGTCATCGGTCAAAATGCGATTGCTCGAAAACCTCTATATTAACCTACAATATGGGTATCAAACGAAAGGAGATAGCTCCAGGTTTCATTTGGACTTCGATATATTTCGATAAGTTTATCGATAGCTGAGTTATGGGTGATTGCTCAAAAAACTTAGCATTACTCTATAATATGGGTATAAAACGAAAGGAGAAGGCCGCAGGTTTCGTTTGGACTTCGAAAGGTTTCGATAAATTGATCGATAACTGGGTTATCGGTGAAAATGTGATTGCCCAAAAACCTTAAACTTGCCCTACAATATGGGTATCAAACGAAAGGGGAAGGCACCAGGTTTCATTTTAGCTTCGATATGTCTCGATAAATTGATCGATAACTAGGTTATCGGTCAAAGTGCGATTGCCCGAAAACCTTAATATTACATTACAATATGGGTATCAAACGAAAGGGGATGGCCCCAGGTTTCATTTGTACTTCAATATATTTCGATAAATTGATCGATAACTGAGTCATCGGTCAAAATGCGATTGCCCGAAAACCTCTATATTACCCTACAATATGGATATCAAACGACAGGAGATAGCTCCAGGTTTCATTTGGATTTCGATATATTTCGATAAGTTTATCGATAACTGAGTTATCGGTGACTGCCCCAAAAACTTAGCATTACTCTATAATCTTATAAATAAAAATGAATGTGTGTCTGTGTGTCTGTGTGTCTGTGTGTCTGTGTGTCTGTGTGTCCTTTATGGGCGTCCAAAGTACTCAACCGATTTTTATGAAATTTTCACAGTATATTCTTGGGATCATGGGTTAAAGCATAGGCTATATTAATTTTTGGAAAAGTGGGCGGTGCCACGCCCCCAGGCTATATAAAACTACAACTCTTCATAACTCTGAACATATTTGGTCTAAATTAATGATTTTTGGATATGTGTGTCCTTTGGTCAAGATTTATGTAATTTTGGAAAAGTGGGCGGTGCCACGCCCACATTTTTTGTGTTTTGTTTGTACTTCAATAATGTCCAAAATTTATGGTCGATCTCTTTTAAACTTTCAAGATTGGTTAAGAAAATTGTTGTGTACGATTTAGGCTATATTAATTTTTGGAAAAGTGGGCGGTGCCACGCCCCCAGGCTATATAAAACTACAACTCTTCATAACTCTGAACATATTTGGTCTAAATTAATGATTTTTGGATATGTGTGTCCTTTGGTCAAGATTTATGTAATTTTGGAAAAGTGGGCGGTGCCACGCCCACATTTTTTGTGTTTTGTTTGTACTTCAATAATGTCCAAAGTTTATGGTCGATCTCTTTTAAACTTTCAAGATTGGTTAAGAAAATTGTTGTGTACGATTTAGGCTATATCAATTTTTGGAAAAGTAGGCGGTGCCACGCCCCCAGGGTATATAAAATTTAAATTCTTCATAGCTCTGAACATATTTGGTCTAAATTAATGATTTCTGGATATGTGTGTCCTTTGGTCAAGATTTATGTAATTTTTCAAAAGTGGGCGGTGCCACGCCCACATTTTTTGTGTTTTGTCTGTACTTCAATAATGTCCAAAGTTTATGGTCGATCTCTTTTAAACTTTCAAGATTGGTTAAGAAAATTGTTTTGTACGATTCAGGCTATATCAATTTTTGGAAAAGTAGCCAGTGCCACGCCCCCAGGCTATATAAAATTTAAATTCTTCATAACTCTGAACATATTTGGTCTAAATTAAAGATTTTTGGATATGTGTGTCCTTTAGTTAAGATGTATATAGTTTTGGAAAAGTGGGCGGTGCCACGCCCACATTTTTTATGTTTTGTTTGTACTTCAATAATGTCCAAAGTTTATGGTCGATCTCTTTTAAACTTTCAAGATTGGTTCAGAAGATTGTTGTGTACGATTCAGGCTATATCAATTTTTGGAAAAGTAGGCGGTGCTCCCAGGCTATATAAAATTTAAATTCTTCATAACTCTGAACATATTGGGTCTAAATTAAAGATTTTTGGATATGTGTATCCTTTAGTCAAGATGTATATAATTTTGGAAAAGTGGGCGGTGCCACGCCCACATGTTTTGTGTTTTGTTTGTACTTCAATAAGTTCAAAGTTTATGGTCGATCTTCTCTAAATTTCCAGATTGGTTCAGAAGATTGTTGTGCCACGCCCCCAGGCTATATACAATTTAAATCATTATAACTTTGAATATTTTTGGTCTAAACTAATGATTTTTGGATATGTGTGTCCCTTGGTCAAGAATTATATAATTTGGGAAATGTGGGCGTGGCACCTGTTGATCTGTTTTAAACTTTTCCAATACGTTAAAATCTTCGTTGGGTACGACATATGTACATAGGCTACATTTGTAAATTCTTTGGAAAAGTGGGCAGTTCCAAGACCACAAGCTAAGTAATATTTCAATTCGTTATATCCCTGAATGTATTTGCTTTAGTGACATTTTAACGTTCTTAAATCTTAATCAAAGCACTTAATTTTTTTTGTTTGTTATTGCCGTTCATACATATCCAGAGTATTATAGGTAGATATTGGATATAATTAAATAAGTACTAACTATACATCTGCTCAGCAGCGCATAATGGTTTTTGTCATACCCATTGAGTTCAAAAGATCCGTTTTTTGAGTTGGACATCCAAAAAATTTATTTGTTTATACCAAAGACTTTAAAGCTACAAACATTGTATATCCTAAAGCACTGCAATAAATGAAATGTTAAAAGTTAAAGAAAAATATTTGAAAATGTATTTCTAGGGAAGTCACTGGTCAGGCAGAACAACGTCTGCCGGGTCTGCTAGTATGGGTATAAAACGAAAGGACAAGGCCGCAGGTTTCATTTGGACTTCGAAAGGTTTCGATAAATTGATCGATAACTAAGTTATCGGTCAAAATTCGATTGCCCGAAAACCTTAATATAACTGAATTATCGGTGATTGCCCAAAAACCTTAATATTACCCTACAATATGGGTATAAAACAAAAGGATAAGACCGCAGGTTTTATTTGGACTTCGATAGGTTTCGATAAATTTATCGATAGCTGAGTTATCGGTGAAAATGTGTTTGCCCAAAAACCTTAAACTTGCCCTACAATATGGGTATCAAACGAAAGGGGAAGGCCCCAGGTTTCATTTGTACTTCGACATATTTCGATAAATGTATCTATAAGTGAGTTATCGGTAAAAATGCGATTGCAGAAAAACCTTAATATTACCCTACAATGTTGTATCAAATCAACATTTGATGTTGAATTCAACCTGGCACAATTTGTCAAAATTGAATTCTTGAAAGGCCCCCTAACGTTACCAACGAATACCTCAAAAGAACATTTTTGAAAACCAGTTTTCAATATTCTTTTTCAAAATTTTCAAAATATTCGAATTTTGTAAATTCTTCAGTAGGCAATAATCATACTAATATTATAAATGTGAATGTAGCGATGTTTGGATGTCCAGACGTTTGCCTTTGTTCCCTAAAAACGTGAGAATGGCTAGAAGGATTTTGTTGAAATTTGGCACGCCTACAAGTTATAGTCTGGAAGGAGCTATAGGCTTTTTTTTTTAATTTTGGGGATTCCGACCCTGCTAGAGACCGTTACTTTTAGAAAGATCGTACAATATGGGTATCAAACGAAAGGGGAAGGCCTTAGGTTTCATTTTGGCTTCGATATATTTCGATAAATTTATCGATAACTGAGTTATCGGTGATTGCCCAAAAACCTTAATATTACCCTACAATATGGGTATAAAACGAAAGGAGAAGGCCGCAGGTTTCATTTGGACTTCAATAGGTTTCGATAAATTGATCGATAACTGAGTTATCGGTGAAAATGTGATTGCCCAAAAACCTTAAACTTGCCCTACAATATGGGTATCAAACGAAAGGGGAAGGCCCCAGGTTTCATTTGTACTTCGACATATTTCGATAAATGTATCTATAAGTGAGTTATCGGTAAAAATGCGATTGTAGAAAAACCTTAATATTACCCTACAATGTTGTATCAAATCAACATTTGATGTTGAATTCAACCTGGCACAATTTGTCAAAATTGAATTCTTGAAAGGCCCCCAAACGTTACCAACGATCACCTCAAAAGAACATTTTTGAAAACCAGTTTTCAATATTCTTTTTCAAAATTTTCAAAATATTCGAATTGGGTAAATTCTTCAGTAGGCAATAATCATACTAATATTATAAATGTGAATGTAGCGATGTTTGGATGTTTGGATGTCCAGACGTTTGATTTTGTTCCCTAAAAACGTGAGAATGGCTAGACGGATTTTGTTGAAATTTGGCACGCCTACAGGTTATAGTCTGGAAGGAGCTATAGGCTATTTTTTTTTAATTTTGGTTGTTCCGACCCTGCTAGAGACCGTTACTTTTCGAAATTTTTTTGTTCCATATAACTCTAAGTATATTGAACCTATACATATGATATTTCGCATATAGGTATAGAAAGATCGTACAATATGGGTATCAAACGAAAGGGGAAGGCCCTAGGTTTCATTTTGGCTTCGATATATTTCGATAAATTGATCGATAACTATGTTATCGGTCAAAACTCGATTAAACGAAAACCTTAATATTACCCTACAATATGGGTATCAAAAGAAAGGGGAAGGCCTCAGGTTTCATTTTGGCTTCGATATATTTCGATAAATTGATCGATAACTAAGTTATCGGTCAAAATTCGATTGCCCGAAAACCTTAATATTACCCTACAATATGGGTATCAAACGAAAGGGGATGGCCCCAGGTTTCATTTGGACTTCGATAGGTTTCGATAAATTGATCGATAACTGAGCTATCGGTCAAAATGCGATTGCCCGAAAACTTCTATATTACCCTACAATATGAGTATCAAACGAAAGAAGATAGCTCCAGGTTTCATTTGGACTTCGATATATTTCGATAAATTTATCGATAACTGAGTTATCGGTGATTGCCCAAAAGACTAAACATTACCCTATAATATGGGTATCAAACGAAAGGGGAGGGCCCCAGGTTTCATTTTGGCTTCGTTATATTTCGATAAATTGATCGATAACTCAGTTATCAGTCAAAATTCGATTGCCCGAAAACCTTAATATTACCCTACAATATGGGTATCAAACGAAAGGGATGGACCCAGGTTTCATTTGGACTTCGATAGGTTTCGATAAATTGAGCGATAACTGAGTTATCGTTTAAAATGCGATTGCCCGAAAACTTCTATATTCCCCTACAATATGAGTATCAAACGAAAGAAGATAGCTCCACGTTTCATTTGGACTTCGATATATTTCGATAAATTGATCGATAACTGAGTTATCGGTCAAAATGCGATTGCCCGAAAACCTCTATATTACTTTACAATATAAGTATCAAACGAAAGGGGATAGCTCCAGGTTTCATTTGTACTTGGATATATTTCGATAAATTGATCGATAGCTAAGCTATCGGTCAAAATTCGATTGCCCGAAAACCTTAATATTACCCTTAAATATGGGTATCAAACGAAAGGGGATGGCCCCAGGTTTCATTTGGACTTCGATAGGTTTCGATAAATTGATCGATAACTGAGTTATCGTTTAAAATACGATTGCCCGAAAACCTCTATATTACTTTACAATATGAGTATCAAACGAAAGAAGATAGCTCCAGGTTTCATTTGGACTTCGATATATTTCGATAAATTGATCGATAACTGAGTTATCGGTCAAAATGCGATTGCCCGAAAACCTCTATATTACTTTACAATATGGCTATCAAACGAAAGGGGATGGCCCCAGGTTTCATTTGGACTTCGATATATTTCGATTTGCGATTGCCCGAAAACTTCTATATTACCCTACAATATGAGTAGCAAACGAAAGAAGATAGCTCCAGGTTTCATTTGGACTTCGATATATTTCGATAAATTTATCGATAACTGAGTTATCGGTGATTGCCCAAAAAACTTAACATTACCCTAAATTATGGGTATCAAACGAAAGGGGAGGGCCCCAGGTTTAATTTTGGCTTCGTTATATTTCGATAAATTGATCGATAACTCAGTTATCGGTCAAAATTCGATTGCCGGAAAACCTTAATATTACCCTACAATATGGGTATCAAACGAAAGGGGATGGCCCCAGGTTTCATTTGGACTTCGATAGGTTTCGATAAATTGATCCATAACTGAGTTATCGTTTAAAATGCGATTGCCCGAAAACTTCTGTATTACCCTACAATATGAGTATCAAACGAAAGAAGATAGCTCCAGGTTTCATTTGGACTTCGATATATTTCGATAAATTGATCGATAACTGAGTTATCGGTCAAAATGCGATTGCCCGAAAACCTCTATATTACTTTACAATATGGGTATCAAACGAAAGGGGATAGCTCCAGGTTTCATTTGTACTTGGATATATTTCGATAAATTGATCGATAACTAAGTTATCGGTCACAATTCGATTGCCCGAAAACCTTAATATTACCCTACAATATGGGTATAAAACGAAAGGGGATGGCCCCAGGTTTCATATGGACTTCGACATATTTCGATAACTTGATCGATAACTCAGTTATCGGTCAAACGGCGATTGCCCGAAAACCTCTATATTACTTTACAATATAGCTATCAAACGAAAGGGGATGGCCCCAGGTTTCATTTGGACTTCGATAGGTTTCGATAAATTGATCGATAACTGAGTTATCGGTGAAAATGTGATTGCCCAAAAACCTTAAACTTGCCCTACAATATGGGTATCAAACGAAAGGGGAAGGCCCCAGGTTTCATTTGTACTTCGACATATTTCGATAAATTGATCGATAACTGAGTTATCGGTCAAACTGCGATTGCCCGAAAACCTCTATATTACTTTACAATATGGGTATCAAACGAAAGGGGATAGCTCCAGGTTTCATTTGTACTTGGATATATTTCGATAAATTGATCGATAACTAAGCTATCGGTCAAAATTCGATTGCCCGAAAACCTTAATATTACCCTAAAATATGGGTATCAAACGAAAGGGGATGGCCCCAGGTTTCATTTGGACTTCGATAGGTTTCGATAAATTGATCGATAACTGAGTTATCGTTTAAAATACGATTGCCCGAAAACCTCTATATTACTTTACAATATGAGTATCAAACGAAAGAAGATAGCTCCAGGTTTCATTTGGACTTCGATATATTTCGATAAATTGATCGATAACTGAGTTATCGGTCAAAATGCGATTGCCCGAAAACCTCTATATTACTTTACAATATGGCTATCAAACGAAAGGGGATGGCCCCAGGTTTCATTTGGACTTCGATATATTTCGATAAATTGATCGATAACTGAGTTATCGGTCAAACTGCGATTGCCCGAAAACCTCTATATTACTTTACAATATGGCTATCAAACGAAAGGGGATGGCCCCAGGTTTCATTTGGACTTCGATATATTTCGATAAATTGATCGATAACTGAGTTATCGGTCAAACTGCGATTGCCCGAAAACCTCTATATTACTTTACAATATGGTTATCAAACGAAAGGTGATGGCCCCAGGTTTCATTTGGACTTCGATAGGTTTCGATAAATTGATCGATAACTGAGTTATCGGTGATTACCCTATAATATGGGTATCAAACGAAAGGGGATGGCCCTAGGTTTCATTTTGGCTTCGATATATTTCGATAAATTGATCGATAACTAAGTTATCGGTCAAAATTCGATTGCCCGAAAACCTTAATATTACCCTACAATATGGGTATCAAACGAAAGGGGATAGCTCCAGGTTTCATTTGTACTTGGATATATTTCGATAAATTGATCGATAACTAAGTTATCGGTCAAAATTAGATTGCCCGAAAACCTTAATATTACCCTACAATATGGGTATAAAACGAAAGGGGATGGCCCCAGGTTTCATATGGACTTCGACATATTTCGATAACTTGATCGATAACTCAGTTATCGGTCAAACGGCGATTGCCCGTAAACCTCTATATTACTTTACAATATGGCTATCAAACGAAAGGGGATGGCCCCAGGTTTCATTTGGACTTCGATAGGTTTCGATAAATTGATCGATAACTGAGTTATCGGTGAAAATGTGATTGCCCAAAAACCTTAAACTTGCCACACAATATGGGTATCAAACGTAAGGGGAAAGCCCCAGGTTTCATTTTGGCTTCGTTATATTTCGATAAATTGATCGATAACTCAGTTATCGGTCAAAATGCGATTGCCCGAAAACCTCTATATTACTTTACAATATGGCTATCAAACGAAAGGGGATGGCCCCAGGTTTCATTTGGACTTCGATATATTTCGATAAATTGATCGATAACTGAGTTATCGGTCAAACGGCGATTGCCCGAAAACCTCTATATTACTTTACAATATGGCTATCAAACGAAAGGGGATGGCCCCAGGTTTCATTTGGACTTCGATAGGTTTCGATAAATTGATCGATAACTGAGTTATCGGTGAAAATGTGATTGCCCAAAAACCTTAAACTTGCCCTACAATATGGGTATCAAACGAAAGGGGAAGGCCCCAGGTTTCATTTGTACTTCGACATATTTCGATAAATTTATCTATAACTGAGTTATCGGTAAAAATGCGATTGCAGAAAAACCTTAATTTTACCCTACAATATTGTATCAAATCAACATTTGAAGTTGAATTCATCCTGGCACAATTTGTCAAAATTGAATTCTTGAAAGGCCCCCTAACGTTACCAACGAATACCTCAAAAGAAGATTTTTGAAAACCAGTTTTCAATATTCTTTTTAAAAATTTTCAATATATTCGAATTTGGTAAATTCTTTATTAGGCAATAATAAAATATTATAAATGTGAATGTAGCGATGTTTGGATGTCCAGACGTTTGCTTCTGTTACTCAATCACGTGGGAATGGCAAGACGGATTTTGATGAAGTTAGGAACGCATACAGGTTATAGTCTGGAAGGAGTTATAGGCTATTTTTTTTTATTAATTTTGGGGGCTTGGACGTTTCTAGGGACCATTGCTTTTTGATATTTTTTTTCCCCCATACAATTCTGAGTATACTTGACCTGTACTTATGATATTTCGCATATAGGTATAGGATGGCCCCAGGTTTCATTTGGACTTCGATATATTTCGATAAATTTATCGACAACTGAGTTATCGGTGATTACCCTAAAATATGGGTATCAAACGAAAGGGGAAGGCCCCAGGTTTCATTTTGGCTTCGATATATTTCGATAAATTGATCGATAACTAAGTTATCGGTCAAAATGCGATTGCCCGAAAACTTCTATATAACCCTACAATATGAGTATCAAACGAAAGAAGATAGCTCCAGGTTTCATTTGGACTTCGATATATTTCGATAAATTTATCGATAACTGAGTTATAGGTGATTGCCCAAAAAACTTAACATTACCCTATAATATGGGTATCAAACGAAAGGGGATGGCCCCAGGTTTCATTTGGACTTCGATAGGTTTCGATAAATTGATCGATAACTGAGTTATCGTTTAAAATGCGATTGCCCGAAAACTTCTATATTACCCTACAATATGATGATCAAACGAAAGAAGATAGCTCCAGGTTTCATTTGGACTTCGATATATTTCGATAAATTGATCGATAACTGAGTTATCGGTCAAAATGCGATTGCCCGAAAACGTCTATATTACTTTACAATATGGGTATCAAACGAAAGGGGATAGCTCCAGGTTTCATTTGTACTTGGATATACATATTTCGATAAATTGATCGATAACTAAGTTATCGGTCAAAATTCGATTGCCCGAAAACCTTAATATTACCCTACAATATGGGTATAAAACGAAAGGGATGGCCCCAGGTTTCATTTGGACTTCGACATATTTCGATAAATTGATCGATAACTGAGTTATCGGTCAAAATGCGATTGCCCGAAAACGTCTATATTACTTTACAATATGGGTATCAAACGAAAGGGGATAGCTCCAGGTTTCATTTGTACTTGGATATACATATTTCGATAAATTGATCGATAACTAAGTTATCGGTCAAAATTCGATTGCCCGAAAACCTTAATATTACCCTAAAATATGGGTATCAAAGAAAGGGGATGGCCCCAGGTTTCATTTGGACTTCGATAGGTTTCGATAAATTGATCGATAACTGAGTTATCGGTGAAAATGTGATTGCCCAAAAACCTTAAACTTGCCCTACAATATTGGTATCAAACGAAAGGGGAAGGCCCCAGGTTTCATTTGTACTTCGACATATTTCGATAAATTTATCTACAACTGAGTTATCGGTTAAAATGCGATTGCAGAAAAACCTTAGTTTTACCCTACAATATTGTATCAAATCAACATTTGAAGTTGAATTCATCCTGGCACAATTTGTCAAAATTGAATTCTTGAAAGGCCCCCTAACGTTACCAACGAATACCTCAAAAGAACATTTTTGAAAACCAGTTTTCAATATTCTTTTTCAAAATTTTCAAAATATTCGAATTTGTTAAATTCTTTATTAGGCAATAATAAAATATTATAAATGTGAATGTAGCGATGTTTGGATGTCCAGACGTTTGCTTCTGTTACTCAATCACGTGGGAATGGCAAGACGGATTTTGATGAAGTTAGGAACGCATACAGGTTATAGTCTGGAAGGAGTTATAGGCTATTTTTTTTTTATTAATTTTGGGGGTTCGGACGTTTCTAGGGACCATTACTTTTTGATATTTTTTTCCCCCCATACAATTCTGAGTATACTTGACCTATACTTATGATATTTCGCATATAGGTATAGGATGGCCCCAGGTTTCATTTGGACTTCGATATATTTCGATAAATTTATCGACAACTGAGTTATTGGTTAAAATGCGATTGCCGAAAAACCTTAATACAGTCGAACTTCCATAACTCGAATAGCCTAAATCCCACAAAACAGTTCGAGTTACGGAGACTTCGAATTATAGAATTCTTTAATTTTTAGTAAAAATAGTCAATTTCATACATGTTTGTATTTTTAAACTACATTTGAATGGCAATTTTTATTTTAAAACATTGTTTTACAAAAAACTATTAAAGAAAGTTACAATGCAGGGAAATATTCTGAAATTAATGACTGAAAGTTAACTTTTTTTTGGTTGTTTTCGGCAAAAAAGGACTCCAATGTGCTTAAGGCCTTGTAGTGTTCATCAGTAGTAGTGTCATTGGTTGTCAAATATAAACTCAATGTTCGAAAAGAGTTTTCTACATCAATTCTGGAAGGCTGATTAATAGTTTCTTCCTCCGAAGACTCTTCATCACTCTCGATTCCTGCTACGTCTACATTTGCATCCTCCAATTCAGGGCAGTATTGCTCCACAATGTCATTTTCTGTAGGGAAGCCACTTGTGCAAAGCTCGCTATCTACTTCAAAATAATCTTGAGGACTGGCATTGGTTGTTATATCGTTTGCTTTTAGCCACGATTCGTACATTCGATGTACAAAAAGGAATTCCCCGAACTACAAAGCAAACTTCCAAAGAAAGCATTTCATGTACAAATTTGATTTCCCCGAATTATGAAGCGAAATTCAAGTCAAATATGCGTTACTTCGAGTTATAGAAATGCTTTATATGGAATGTGTATGGATTTTCTTTCGAGTTATGGAGAACTTCGAGTTATGGAAGTTCGAGTTATGGAAAAAATTTGTATGCAAATTCTTTGTTAATGCTACTTGCGAACCATTTTCGTTCGAGCTATAGAAAATTCGAGTTATAGAAGTTCGAGTTATGGGAGTTCGACTGTATTACCCTACAATATGGGTGTCAAACGAAAGGGGGTGGACCCAGGTTTCATTTGGACTTCGACATATTTCGATAAATTTATCTTTAACTGAGTTATCGGTGATTACCCTATAATATGGGTATCAAACGAAAGGGGAAGGCCCCAGGTTTCATTTTGGCTTCGATATATT
Source organism: Sphenella marginata (assembly GCA_951509765.1). Lineage (NCBI taxonomy): Eukaryota > Metazoa > Arthropoda > Insecta > Diptera > Tephritidae > Sphenella > Sphenella marginata. The sequence continues at coordinate 9,702,351 of OX608078.1, forward strand.
TCGATAAATTGATCGATAACTAAGTTATCGGTCAAAATGCGATTGCCCGAAAACTTCTATATAACCCTACAATATGAGTATCAAACGAAAGAAGATACCTCCAGGTTTCATTTGGACTTCGATATATTTCGATAAATTTATCGATAACTGAGTTATAGGTGATTGCCCAAAAAACTTAACATTACCCTATAATATGGGCAAGGGTGGGCATCAGCTTAGCACCTGCTAAGTGACCATATACGTATACGAAAAGCGAGCGCACAGTGACTTCTTCGTCAAAATCAACGACAACCACATTTAGTTTGATTTCAACACTCGTACGGTAAGGGTGTGTCGCACGGCGAAGCACTCAGTTTTAGTACAGAGGATGACCGAACAGTACGTACATATGAATGTTAAGCTTTTTAGGTTGGGTTGGAAGTTGAGTTGAAAACTCAGTATTTTAGTAACTACATAAACGTGCCAACATTTCAAAGCTACATTCTGCATCGAGAGCAAAAGTTTCAAGGTGGGCCAATCCTAGAAATTTTCGTGTATTTTCTCTTAAAATTAAGGGAGGAGTTTAATTTTTTGTCACTGAAACTCAGTATTGCATTCTTGTGTGAAGTTTACATTGGAATTAAATGTACCTACTCCAAGAAACAAGCCATTTATTTTTAATTTTGTTAAATGTGAAGTTATCAGATGAGCTCAAAATGTTTCATATTAACTTTACACTGATGATCACTTGGAGGAGCTCATTTTAATTTTTCATCAGCACTCAGGGTATTTACTTCTCTGTCTTGTGAAGCGAAATGCCTACTTAAGCTTTGCTTGCTGACGTAATTCAATACTTTTCCGCAAATCAAGCATTGCGGCTTACTTGTAGCGTTTAAAACAAAAAAAAATCCATTTCCCATTCGACCTTAAACATGTACGTATTGTACGATCGTCCACTGTCTGACGTTGCTGTTGTTAGTCTGATAGCAACTGCGCGTGGTACGTGTTACCTTTGCAAATGCTAAAATCAAACTGAATTAATAATTCAATTTGCTCCGTGGTCGATGCGTGATCGTGCTTACTAACACACTCGCATTTCTGCAAACGTGTCTATGTGGTCGTGCCCACCAATGAATATGGGTATCAAACGAAAGGGGATGGCCCCAGGTTTCATTTGGACTTCGATAGGTTTCGATAAATTGATCGATAACTGAGCTATCGTTTAAAATGCGATTGCCCGAAAACTTCTATATTACCCTACAATATGAGTATCAAACGAAAGAAGATAGCTCCAGGTTTCATTTGTACTTCGACATATTTCGATAAATTTATCTACAACTGAGTTATCGGTTAAAATGCGATTGCAGAAAAACCTTAGTTTTACCCTACAATATTGTATCAAATCAACATTTGAAGTTGAATTCATCCTGGCACAATTTGTCAAAATTGAATTCTTGAAAGGCCCCCTAACGTTACCAACGAATACCTCAAAAGAACATTTTCGAAAACCAGTTTTCAATATTCTTTTTAAAAATTTTCAAAATATTCGAATTTGGTAAATTCTTTATTAGGCAATAATAAAATATTATAAATGTGAATGTAGCGATGTTTGGATTTCCAGACGTTTGCTTCTGTTACTCAATCACGTGGGAATGGCAAGACGGATTTTGATGAAGTTAGGAACGCATACAGGTTATAGTCTGGAAGGAGTTATAGGCTATTTTTTTTTTATTAATTTTGGGGGTTTGGACGTTTCTAGGGACCATTGCTTTTTGATATTTTTTTTCCCCCATACAATTCTGAGTATACTTGACCTATACTTATGACATTTCGCATATAGGTATAGGATGGCCCCAGGTTTCATTTGGACTTCGATATATTTCGATAAATTTATCGACAACTGAGTTATTGGTTAAAATGCGATTGCCGAAAAACCTTAACATTACCCTACAATATGGGTGTCAAACGAAAGGGGGTGGACCCAGGTTTCATTTGGACTTCGACATATTTCGATAAATTTATCTATAACTGAGTTATCGGTGATTACCCTATAATATGGGTATCAAACGAAAGGGGAAGGCCCCAGGTTTCATTTTGACTTCGATATATTTCGATAAATTGATCGATAACAAAGTTATCGGTCAAAATGCGATTGCCCGAAAACTTCTATATAACCCTACAATATGAGTATCAAACGAAAGAAGATAGCTCCAGGTTTCATTTGGACTTCGATAAATTTATCGATAACTGAGTTATAGGTGATTGCCCAAAAAACTTAACATTACCCTATAATATGGGTATCAAACGAAAGGGGATGGCCCCATATTTCATTTGGACTTCGATAGGTTTCGATAAATTGATCGATAACTGAGTTATCGTTTAAAATGCGATTGCCCGAAAACTTCTATATTACCCTACAATATGAGTATCAAACGAAAGAAGATAGCTCCAGGTTTCATTTGGACTTCGATATATTTCGATAAATTGATCGATAACTGAGTTATCGGTCAAAATGCGATTGCCCGAAAACGTCTATATTACTTTACAATATGGGTATCAAACGAAAGGGGATAGCTCCAGGTTTCATTTGTACTTGGATATATTTCGATAAATTGATCGATAACTAAGTTATCGGTCAAAATTCGATTGCCCGAAAACCTTAATATTACCCTACAATATGGGTATAAAACGAAAGGGGATGGCCCCAGGTTTCATTTGGACTTCGACATATTTCGATAAATTGATCGATAACTCAGTTATCGGTCAAAATTCGATTGCCCGAAAACCTTAATATTACCCTAAAATATGGGTATCAAACAAAAGGGGATGGCCCCAGGTTTCATTTGGACTTCGATAGGTTTCGATAAATTGATCGATAACTGAGTTATCGGTGAAAATGTGATTGCCCAAAAACCTTAAACTTGCCCTACAATATGGGTATCAAACGAAAGGGGAAGGCCCCAGGTTTCATTTGTACTTCGACATATTTCGATAAATTTATCTACAACTGAGTTATCGGTTAAAATGCGATTGCAGAAAAACCTTAGTTTTACCCTACAATATTGTATCAAATAAACATTTGAAGTTGAATTCATCCTGGCACAATTTGTCAAAATTGAATTCTTGAAAGGCCCCCTAACGTTACCAACGAATACCTCAAAAGAACATTTTTGAAAACCAGTTTTCAATATTCTTTTTCAAAATTTTCAAAATATTCGAATTTGTTAAATTCTTTATTAGGCAATAATAAAATATTATAAATGTGAATGTAGCGATGTTTGGATGTCCAGACGTTTGCTTCTGTTACTCAATCACGTGGGAATGGCAAGACGGATTTTGATGAAGTTAGGAACGCATACAGGTTATAGTCTGGAAGGAGTTATAGGCTATTTTTTTTTTATTAATTTTGGGGGTTCGGACGTTTCTAGGGACCATTACTTTTTGATATTTTTTTCCCCCCATACAATTCTGAGTATACTTGACCTATACTTATGATATTTCGCATATAGGTATAGGATGGCCCCAGGTTTCATTTGGACTTCGATATATTTCGATAAATTTATCGACAACTGAGTTATTGGTTAAAATGCGATTGCCGAAAAACCTTAATACAGTCGAACTTCCATAACTCGAATAGCCTAAATCCCACAAAACAGTTCGAGTTACGGAGACTTCGAATTATAGAATTCTTTAATTTTTAGTAAAAATAGTCAATTTCATACATGTTTGTATTTTTAAACTACATTTGAATGGCAATTTTTATTTTAAAACATTGTTTTACAAAAAACTATTAAAGAAAGTTACAATGCAGGGAAATATTCTGAAATTAATGACTGAAAGTTAACTTTTTTTTGGTTGTTTTCGGCAAAAAAGGACTCCAATGTGCTTAAGGCCTTGTAGTGTTCATCAGTAGTAGTGTCATTGGTTGTCAAATATAAACTCAATGTTCGAAAAGAGTTTTCTACATCAATTCTGGAAGGCTGATTAATAGTTTCTTCCTCCGAAGACTCTTCATCACTCTCGATTCCTGCTACGTCTACATTTGCATCTTCCAATTCAGGGCAGTATTGCTCCACAATGTCATTTTCTGTAGGGAAGCCACTTGTGCAAAGCTCGCTATCTACTTCAAAATAATCTTGAGGACTGGCATTGGTTGTTATATCGTTTGCTTTTAGCCACGATTCGTACATTCGATGTGCAAAGCTCGCTATCTACTTCAAAATAATCTTGAGGACTGGCATTGGTTGTTATATCGTTTGCTTTTAGCCACGATTCGTACATTCGATGTACAAAAAGGAATTCCCCGAACTACAAAGCAAACTTCCAAAGAAAGCATTTCATGTACAAAAATTGATTTCCCCGAATTATGAAGCGAAATTCAAGTCAAATATGCGTTACTTCGAGTTATAGAAATGCTTTATATGGAATGTGTATGGATTTTCTTTCGAGTTATGGAGAACTTCGAGTTATGGAAGTTCGAGTTATGGAAAAAATTTGTATGCAAATTCTTTGTTAATGCTACTTGCGAACCATTTTCGTTCGAGCTATAGAAAATTCGAGTTATAGAAGTTCGAGTTATGGGAGTTCGACTGTATTACCCTACAATATGGGTGTCAAACGAAAGGGGGTGGACCCAGGTTTCATTTGGACTTCGACATATTTCGATAAATTTATCTATAACTGAGTTATCGGTGATTACCCTATAATATGGGTATCAAACGAAAGGGGAAGGCCCCAGGTTTCATTTTGGCTTCGATATATTTCGATAAATTGATCGATAACTAAGTTATCGGTCAAAATGCGATTGCCCGAAAACTTCTATATAACCCTACAATATGAGTATCAAACGAAAGAAGATACCTCCAGGTTTCATTTGGACTTCGATATATTTCGATAAATTTATCGATAACTGAGTTATAGGTGATTGCCCAAAAAACTTAACATTACCCTATAATATGGGCAAGGTGGGCATCAGCTTAGCACCTGCTAAGTGACCATATACGTATACGAAAAGCGAGCGCACAGTGACTTCTTCGTCAAAATCAACGACAACCACATTTAGTTTGATTTCAACACTCGTACGGTAAGGGTGTGTCGCACGGCGAAGCACTCAGTTTTAGTACAGAGGATGACCGAACAGTACGTACATATGAATGTTAAGCTTTTTAGGTTGGGTTGGAAGTTGAGTTGAAAACTCAGTATTTTAGTAACTACATAAACGTGCCAACATTTCAAAGCTGCATTCTGCATCGAGAGCAAAAGTTTCAAGGTGGGCCAATCCTAGAAATTTTCGTGTATTTTCTCTTAAAATTAAGGGAGGAGTTTAATTTTTTGTCACTGAAACTCAGTATTGCATTCTTGTGTGAAGTTTACATTGGAATTAAATGTACCTACTCCAAGAAACAAGCCATTTATTTTTAATTTTGTTAAATGTGAAGTTATCAGATGAGCTCAAAATGTTTCATATTAACTTTACACTGATGATCACTTGGAGGAGCTCATTTTAATTTTTCATCAGCACTCAGGGTATTTACTTCTCTGTCTTGTGAAGCGAAATGCCTACTTAAGCTTTGCTTGCTGACGTAATTCAATACTTTTCCGCAAATCAAGCATTGCGGCTTACTTGTAGCGTTTAAAACAAAAAAAAATCCATTTCCCATTCGACCTTAAACATGTACGTATTGTACGATCGTCCACTGTCTGACGTTGCTGTTGTTAGTCTGATAGCAACTGCGCGTGGTACGTGTTACCTTTGCAAATGCTAAAATCAAACTGAATTAATAATTCAATTTGCTCCGTGGTCGATGCGTGATCGTGCTTACTAACACACTCGCATTTCTGCAAACGTGTCTATGTGGTCGTGCCCACCAATGAATATGGGTATCAAACGAAAGGGGATGGCCCCAGGTTTCATTTGGACTTCGATAGGTTTCGATAAATTGATCGATAACTGAGCTATCGTTTAAAATGCGATTGCCCGAAAACTTCTATATTACCCTACAATATGAGTATCAAACGAAAGAAGATAGCTCCAGGTTTCATTTGTACTTCGACATATTTCGATAAATTTATCTACAACTGAGTTATCGGTTAAAATGCGATTGCAGAAAAACCTTAGTTTTACCCTACAATATTGTATCAAATCAACATTTGAAGTTGAATTCATCCTGGCACAATTTGTCAAAATTGAATTCTTGAAAGGCCCCCTAACGTTACCAACGAATACCTCAAAAGAACATTTTCGAAAACCAGTTTTCAATATTCTTTTTAAAAATTTTCAAAATATTCGAATTTGGTAAATTCTTTATTAGGCAATAATAAAATATTATAAATGTGAATGTAGCGATGTTTGGATTTCCAGACGTTTGCTTCTGTTACTCAATCACGTGGGAATGGCAAGACGGATTTTGATGAAGTTAGGAACGCATACAGGTTATAGTCTGGAAGGAGTTATAGGCTATTTTTTTTTTATTAATTTTGGGGGTTTGGACGTTTCTAGGGACCATTGCTTTTTGATATTTTTTTTCCCCCATACAATTCTGAGTATACTTGACCTATACTTATGACATTTCGCATATAGGTATAGGATGGCCCCAGGTTTCATTTGGACTTCGATATATTTCGATAAATTTATCGACAACTGAGTTATTGGTTAAAATGCGATTGCCGAAAAACCTTAACATTACCCTACAATATGGGTGTCAAACGAAAGGGGGTGGACCCAGGTTTCATTTGGACTTCGACATATTTCGATAAATTTATCTATAACTGAGTTATCGGTGATTACCCTATAATATGGGTATCAAACGAAAGGGGAAGGCCCCAGGTTTCATTTTGACTTCGATATATTTCGATAAATTGATCGATAACAAAGTTATCGGTCAAAATGCGATTGCCCGAAAACTTCTATATAACCCTACAATATGAGTATCAAACGAAAGAAGATAGCTCCAGGTTTCATTTGGACTTCGATAAATTTATCGATAACTGAGTTATAGGTGATTGCCCAAAAAACTTAACATTACCCTATAATATGGGTATCAAACGAAAGGGGATGGCCCCATATTTCATTTGGACTTCGATAGGTTTCGATAAATTGATCGATAACTGAGTTATCGTTTAAAATGCGATTGCCCGAAAACTTCTATATTACCCTACAATATGAGTATCAAACGAAAGAAGATAGCTCCAGGTTTCATTTGGACTTCGATATATTTCGATAAATTGATCGATAACTGAGTTATCGGTCAAAATGCGATTGCCCGAAAACGTCTATATTACTTTACAATATGGGTATCAAACGAAAGGGGATAGCTCCAGGTTTCATTTGTACTTGGATATATTTCGATAAATTGATCGATAACTAAGTTATCGGTCAAAATTCGATTGCCCGAAAACCTTAATATTACCCTACAATATGGGTATAAAACGAAAGGGGATGGCCCCAGGTTTCATTTGGACTTCGACATATTTCGATAAATTGATCGATAACTCAGTTATCGGTCAAAATTCGATTGCCCGAAAACCTTAATATTACCCTAAAATATGGGTATCAAACGAAAGGGGATGGCCCCAGGTTTCATTTGGACTTCGATAGGTTTCGATAAATTGATCGATAACTGAGTTATCGGTGAAAATGTGATTGCCCAAAAACCTTAAACTTGCCCTACAATATGGGTATCAAACGAAAGGGGAAGGCCCCAGGTTTCATTTGTACTTCGACATATTTCGATAAATTTATCTACAACTGAGTTATCGGTTAAAATGCGATTGCAGAAAAACCTTAGTTTTACCCTACAATATTGTATCAAATCAACATTTGAAGTTGAATTCATCCTGGCACAATTTGTCAAAATTGAATTCTTGAAAGGCCCCCTAACGTTACCAACGAATACCTCAAAAGAACATTTTTGAAAACCAGTTTTCAATATTCTTTTTCAAAATTTTCAAAATATTCGAATTTGTTAAATTCTTTATTAGGCAATAATAAAATATTATAAATGTGAATGTAGCGATGTTTGGATGTCCAGACGTTTGCTTCTGTTACTCAATCACGTGGGAATGGCAAGACGGATTTTGATGAAGTTAGGAACGCATACAGGTTATAGTCTGGAAGGCTATAGGCTATTTTTTTTTTATTAATTTTGGGGGTTCGGACGTTTCTAGGGACCATTACTTTTTGATATTTTTTCCCCCCCCTACAATTCTGAGTATACTTGACCTATACTTATGATATTTCGCATATAGGTATAGGATGGTCCCAGGTTTCATTTGGACTTCGATATATTTCGATAAATTTATCGACAACTGAGTTATTGGTTAAAATGCGATTGCCGAAAAACCTTAACATTACCCTACAATATGGGTGTCAAACGAAAGGGGGTGGACCCAGGTTTCATTTGGACTTCGACATATTTCGATAAATTTATCTATAACTGAGTTATCGGTGATTACCCTATAATATGGGTATCAAACGAAAGGGGAAGGCCCCAGGTTTCATTTTGACTTCGATATATTTCGATAAATTGATCGATAACAAAGTTATCGGTCAAAATGCGATTGCCCGAAAACTTCTATATAACCCTACAATATGAGTATCAAACGAAAGAAGATAGCTCCAGGTTTCATTTGGACTTCGATAAATTTATCGATAACTGAGTTATAGGTGATTGCCCAAAAAACTTAACATTACCCTATAATATGGGTATCAAACGAAAGGGGATGGCCCCATATTTCATTTGGACTTCGATAGGTTTCGATAAATTGATCGATAACTGAGTTATCGTTTAAAATGCGATTGCCCGAAAACTTCTATATTACCCTACAATATGAGTATCAAACGGAAGAAGATAGCTCCAGGTTTCATTTGGACTTCGATATATTTCGATAAATTGATCGATAACTGAGTTATCGGTCAAAATGCGATTGCCCGAAAACGTCTATATTACTTTACAATATGGGTATCAAACGAAAGGGGATAGCTCCAGGTTTCATTTGTACTTGGATATATTTCGATAAATTGATCGATAACTAAGTTATCGGTCAAAATTCGATTGCCCGAAAACCTTAATATTACCCTACAATATGGGTATAAAACGAAAGGGGATGGCCCTAGGTTTCATTTGGACTTCGACATATTTCGATAAATTGATCGATAACTCAGTTATCGGTCAAAATTCGATTGCCCGAAAACCTTAATATTACCCTAAAATATGGGTATCAAACGAAAGGGGATGGCCCCAGGTTTCATTTGGACTTCGATAGGTTTCGATAAATTGATCGATAACTGAGTTATCGGTGAAAATGTGATTGCCCAAAAACCTTAAACTTGCCCTACAATATGGGTATCAAACGAAAGGGGAAGGCCCCAGGTTTCATTTGTACTTCGACATATTTCGATAAATTTATCTACAACTGAGTTATCGGTTAAAATGCGATTGCAGAAAAACCTTAGTTTTACCCTACAATATTGTATCAAATCAACATTTGAAGTTGAATTCATCCTGGCACAATTTGTCAAAATTGAATTCTTGAAAGGCCCCCTAACGTTACCAACGAATACCTCAAAAGAACATTTTTGAAAACCAGTTTTCAATATTCTTTTTCAAAATTTTCAAAATATTCGAAGTTGTTAAATTCTTTATTAGGCAATAATAAAATATTATAAATGTGAATGTAGCGATGTTTGGATGTCCAGACGTTTGCTTCTGTTACTCAATCACGTGGGAATGGCAAGACGGATTTTGATGAAGTTAGGAACGCATACAGGTTATAGTCTGGAAGGCTATAGGCTATTTTTTTTTTATTAATTTTGGGGGTTCGGACGTTTCTAGGGACCATTACTTTTTGATATTTTTTCCCCCCCCTACAATTCTGAGTATACTTGACCTATACTTATGATATTTCGCATATAGGTATAGGATGGTCCCAGGTTTCATTTGGACTTCGATATATTTCGATAAATTTATCGACAACTGAGTTATTGGTTAAAATGCGATTGCCGAAAAACCTTAATACAGTCGAACTTACATAACTCGAATAGCCTAAATCCCACAAAACAGTTCGAGCTACGGAGACTTCGAATTATAGAATTCTTTAATTTTTAGTAAAAATAGTCAATTTCATACATGTTTGTATTTTTAAACTACATTTGAATGGCAATTTTTATTTTAAAACATTGTTTTACAAAAAACTATTAAAGAAAGTTACAATGCAGGGAAATATTCTGAAATTAATGACTAAAAGTTAACTTTTTTTTGGTTGTTTTCGGCAAAAAAGGACTCCAATGTGGTTAAGGCCTTGTAGTGTTCATCAGTAGTAGTGTCATTGGTTGTCAAATATAAACTCAATGTTCGAAAAGAGTTTTCTACATCAATTCTGGAAGGCTGATTAATAGTTTCTTCCTCCGAAGACTCTTCATCACTCTCGATTCCTGCTACGTTTACATTTGCATCCTCCAATTCAGGGCAGTATTGCTCCACAATGTCATTTTCTGTAGGGAAGCCACTTGTGCAAAGCTCGCTATCTACTTATATAGCCTGGGAGCGTGGCACCGCCTACTTTTCCAAAAATTGATATAGCCTGAATCGTACAAAACAATTTTCTTAACCAATCTTGAAAGTTTAAAAATTACATAAATCTTGACTAAAGGACACACATATCCAGAAATCATTAATTTAGACCAAATATGTTCAGAGCTATGAAGAATTTAAATTTTATATAGCCGGGGGGCGTGGCACCGCCTACTTTTCCAAAAATTGATATAGCCTAAATCGTACACAACAATCTTCTGAACCAATCTTGAAAGTTTAAAAGAGATCGACCATAAACTTTGGACATTATTGAAGTACAAACAAAACACAAAAAATGTGGGCGTGGCACCGCCCACTTTTCCAAAATTACATAAATCTTGACCAAAGGACACACATATCCAAAAATCATTAATTTAGACCAAATATGTTCAGAGTTATGATGAGTTGTAGTTTTATATAGCCTGGGGGCGTGGCACCGCCCACTTTTCCAAAAATTAATATAGCCTATGCTTTAACCCATGATCCCAAGAATATACTGTGAAAATTTCATAAAAATCGGTTGAGTACTTTGGACGCCCATAAAGGACACACAGACACACAGACACACAGACACGCAGACACAGAGCCACACAGACACACATTCATTTTTATTTATAAGATGTGATGTGTGTAGTGAAAATCATACAGATCGGACTTACATAACATATAGCTCCCATATTACCGATTGCTACGATAAATGTGGTTTGGCTATGTATTTTTAAATTAACAGTTGTTACGTGCTGGCCTTTGGGTGGGGTCGCGATTCTACCCCTCGCATCTCCCAACCCTCGCGTTGCATGCCCCCAAGTCCCTGCAGGTGTGCTTGCTTAAGCGCGAACTAGCTCGCCGGACTGTGGAGTGGTTCTTGGGACCCGAGGCATGTCAGCCGCACCATACAAAAAAAATCACACCTGGCTGATCACAAAAAAAAACATTGGGGTGGTGCGTCCACACTCCAGGGTTCATCCTCACTTGGCCAAAGGTGTCACAGGCCAGCCACTCCTCGCCCTCCCTACCGTGGTCGGCTGTGGCAAAAAAAAAATGTTGCCGACCCCAAAAACGAGTCCCCCCCTTTATCCCCCCCCTAGGATTCCCCCTCCCTGTTCGTCCTCACGTCCGTCTGTCCACACTGCATCTGAAAGAAAGGAGTACACATATTCTCAATTAATTAATTCAGCAATGCATGTTTATTTAAACAAAACTTATAAACATCAACCGCTCCTTGAAGCTACTGCCCTTCATGGGCTCTTAATTCCTAAAAACTACCCTAATACTATCCGTGTCTGTGTATGTGGTGTCCATCACAGTGGAACACTGATTTGGTCGTGAGTGTGCGCAAGTAGGTGCAGGCGTGTCCGTCCCTGCTCTTGAGGATACTAACAAATGCGCTCACCTGCACTTGCTTGCCTACGCTTCCAAGCGTGTAGATAAATACTAATTAAACAAAAATTTATTCAACGTGTGTATGTAAACACACTACATATATGTGCAGCCGATGTCGACTTCACATCGGCGGCCCTCGTCTAACTACCCTCGCTCTTCGCGGCGATTGCTTTGGAAAAAAATATCTACTTCAAACCTTCTCCCTACCTACAAGACGTCTTGGGGGTTATGGGACCAAGGGACAAGATACGCGGCTAGATGGCTATGCCACCACCACTCTTTGGGCCTATGGCCGGTGAGAAACTACAATTGGGCAGAGGGGTGTGAGACGACGCCGTCGTCTCGGTCGGAGGCAATTACAATAAAAAAACAAAGCTTACAATCGAGTGTCCCTAACCTTAAGCCCTACTTGAATGCGTCTACACGCTTTAGCCGTCGCGGCACGCCCGCGCTTAAATTTCGTGCAACAATCGGGTGGTTGCTTCACACTAGAGGCAAAAAATATAATATATGTGTTGGGGCCACTTGTAGGGAAGCCACTTGTGCAAAGCTCGCTATCTACTTCAAAACAATCTTGAGGACTGGCATTGGTTGTTATATCGTTTGCTTTTAGCCACGATTCGTACATTCGATGTACAAAAAGGAATTCCCCGAACTACAAAGCAAACTTCCAAAGAAAGCATTTCATGTACAAAAATTGATTTCCCCGAATTATGAAGCGAAATTCAAGTCAAATATGCGTTACTTCGAGTTATAGAAATGCTTTATATGGAATGTGTATGGATTTTCTTTCGAGTTATGGAGAACTTCGAGTTATGGAAGTTCGAGTTATGGAAAAAATTTGTATGCAAATTCTTTGTTAATGCTACTTGCCAACCATTTTCGTTCGAGCTATAGAAAATTCGAGTTATAGAAGTTCGAGTTATGGGAGTTCGACTGTATTACCCTACAATATGGGTGTCAAACGAAAGGGGGTGGACCCAGGTTTCATTTGGACTTCGACATATTTCGATAAATTTATCTATAACTGAGTTATCGGTGATTACCCTATAATATGGGTATCAAACGAAAGGGGAAGGCCCCAGGTTTCATTTTGGCTTCGATATATTTCGATAAATTGATCGATAACTAAGTTATCGGTCAAAATGCGATTGCCCGAAAACTTCTATATAACCCTACAATATGAGTATCAAACGAAAGAAGATAGCTCCAGGTTTCATTTGGATTTCGATATATTTCGATAAATTTATCGATAACTGAGTTATAGGTGATTGCCCAAAAAACTTAACATTACCCTATGATATGGGTATCAAACGAAAGGGGATGGCCCCAGGTTTCATTTGGACTTCGATAGGTTTCGATAAATTGATCGATAACTGAGTTATCGTTTAAGATGCGATTGCCCGAAAACGTCTATATTTCTTTACAATATGGGTATCAAACGAAAGCGGATAGCTCCAGGTTTCATTTGTACTTGGATATATTTCGATAAATTGATCGATAACTAAGTTATCGGTCAAAATTCGATTGCCCGAAAACCTTAATATTACCCTACAATATGGGTATAAAACGAAAGGGGATGGCCCCAGGTTTCATTTGGACTTCGACATATTTCGATAAATTGATCGATAACTCAGTTATCGGTCAAAATTCGATTGCCCGAAAACCTTAATATTACCCTAAAATATGGGTATCAAACGAAAGGGGATGGCCCCAGGTTTCATTTGGACTTCGATAGGTTTCGATAAATTGATCGATAACTGAGTTATCGGTGAAAATGTGATTGCCCAAAAACCTTAAACTTGCCCTACAATATGGGTATCAAACGAAAGGGGAAGGCCCCAGGTTTCATTTGTACTTCGACATATTTCGATAAATTTATCTACAACTGAGTTATCGGTTAAAATGCGATTGCAGAAAAACCTTAGTTTTACCCTACAATATTGTATCAAATCAACATTTGAAGTTGAATTCATCCTGGCACAATTTGTCAAAATTCAATTCTTGAAAGGCCCCCTAACGTTACCAACGAATACCTCAAAAGAACATTTTTGAAAACCAGTTTTCAATATTCTTTTTCAAAATTTCCAAAATATTCGAATTTGTTAAATTCTTTATTAGGCAATAATAAAATATTATAAATGTGAATGTAGCGATGTTTGGATGTCCAGACGTTTGCTTCTGTTACTCAATCACGTGAGAAATGAATGGCAAGACGGATTTTGATGAAGTTAGGAACGCATACAGGTTATAGTCTGGAAGGAGTTATAGGCTATTTTTTATACCTTTCATGAACATGAAATTGTATTATAACTTTGGTCCGATGTTTGTAAGTGTGAGAAGAAGAAGAGGTAGACCCACCATTAAGTATACCGAAATGATCAGGGCGACGAGATGAGTTGATTTAGCCATGTCCGTCTGTCCGTCTGTCCGTCCGTCTGTTTGAACGCAAACTAGTCCCTCAGTTTTAGAGATATCTTAATGAAATTTTGCAAGCAGGCGCCATTTTGCATAGGATTAATCATTTGTCGGAACCAGCAAGATCGGACCGATACAAGGTATAGCTCCCATACAATCGATTGTTCCGATAAACGGGTTTTGGGCTATAAATGTTGCAAATAGAAGCCTAGAAACGTAAAATTTTGCAGGTTTGGTACTTATTATATATGTGATGTGTGTAGTGAAAATTATACAGATCGGACTTACATAACGCATAGCTCCCATACAATCGATAGTTCCGATAAATGGGTTTTGGCCTATAACTCGTGCAATCAAAAAGCTATGAGAGCGAAATTTTGCAGGTTTAGTACATATTATATTTGTAACTTGTGTAGTGAAAATCACCCAGATCGGACACACAAAACATATAGCTCCCATATAATCGATAGTTTCGATAAATGGGTTTTGGTCTATAAATGTTGCAAATAGAAAGCTAGAAACGTAAAATTTTGCAGGTTTGGTACTTATTATATACTAGCAGACCCGGCAGACGTTGTTCTGCCTGACCAGTGACTTCCCTAGAAATACATTTTCAAATATTTTTCTTTAACTTTTAACATTCCATTTATTGCAGTGCTTTAGGATATACAATGTTTGTGGCTTTAAAGTCTTTGGTATAAACAAATAAATTTTTTGGATGTCCAACTCAAAAAACGGATCTTTTGAACTCAATGGGTATGACAAAAACCATTATGCGCTGCTGAGCAGATGTATAGTTAGTACTTATTTAATTATATCCAATATCTACCTATAATACTCTGGATATGTATGAACGGCAATAACAATCAAAAAAAATTAAGTGCGTTGATTAAGATTTAAGAACGTTAAAATGTCACTAAAGCAAATACATTCAGGGATATAACGAATTGAAATATTACTTAGCTTGTGGTCTTGGAACTGCCCACTTTTCCAAAGAATTTACAAATGTAGCCTATGTACATATGTCGTACCCAACGAAGATTTTAACGTATTGGAAAGTTTAAAACAGATCAACAGGTGCCACGCCCACATTTCCCAAATTGTATAATTCTTGACCAAGGGACACACATATCCAAAAATCATTAGTTTAGACCAAATATGTTCAGAGCTATGAAGAATTTAAATTTTATATAGCCTGGGGGCGTGGCACAACAATCTTCTGAACCAATCTGGAAATTTAGAGAAGATCGACCATAAACTTTGAACTTATTGAAGTACAAACAAAACACAAAACATGTGGGCGTGGCACCGCCCACTTTTCCAAAATTATATACATCTTGACTCAAGGATACACATATCCAAAAATCTTTAATTTAGACCCAATATGTTCAGAGTTATGAAGAATTTAAATTTTATATAGCCTGGGAGCGTGGCACCGCCTACTTTTCCAAAAATTGATATAGCCTGAATCGTACAAAACAATTTTCTTAACCAATCTTGAAAGTTTAAAAGAGATCGACCATAGACTTTGGACATTATTGAAGTACAGACAAAACACAAAAAATGTGTTCGTGGCACCGCCCACTTTTCCAAAATTACATAAATCTTGACCAAAGGACACACATATCCAGAAATCATTAATTTAGACCAAATATGTTCAGAGCTATGAAGAATTTAAATTTTATATAGCCTGGGGGCGTGGCACCGCCTACTTTTCCAAAAATTGATATAGCCTAAATCGTACACAACAATTTTCTTAAACAATCTTGAAAGTTTAAAAGAGATCGACCATAAACTTTGGACATTATTGAAGTACAAACAAAACACAAAAAATGTGGGCGTGTCACCGCCCACTTTTCCAAAATTACACAAATCTTAACTACAGGACACACATATCCAGAAATCATTAATTTAGACCAAATATGTTCAGAGCTAGGAGGAATTTAAATTTTATATAGCCTGGGGGCGTGGCACCGCCTACTTTTCCAAAAATTGATATAGCCTAAATCGTACACAACAATCTTCTGAACCAATCTTGAAAGTTTAAAAGAGATCGACCATAAACTTTGGACATTATTGAAGTACAAACAAAACACAAAAAATGTGGGCGTGGCACCGCCCACTTTTCCAAAATTACATAAATCTTGACTAAAGGACACACATATCCAGAAATCATTAATTTAGACCAAATATGTTCAGAGCTATGAAGAATTTAAATTTTATATAGCCGGGGGGCGTGGCACCGCCTACTTTTCCAAAAATTGATATAGCCTAAATCGTACACAACAATCTTCTGAACCAATCTTGAAAGTTTAAAAGAGATCGACCATAAACTTTGGACATTATTGAAGTACAAACAAAACACAAAAAATGTGGGCGTGGCACCGCCCACTTTTCCAAAATTACATAAATCTTGACCAAAGGACACACATATCCAAAAATCATTAATTTAGACCAAATATGTTCAGAGTTATGATGAGTTGTAGTTTTATATAGCCTGGGGGCGTGGCACCGCCCACTTTTCCAAAAATTAATATAGCCTATGCTTTAACCCATGATCCCAAGAATATACTGTGAAAATTTCATAAAAATCGGTTGAGTACTTTGGACGCCCATAAAGGACACACAGACACACAGACACACAGACACGCAGACACAGAGCCACACAGACACACATTCATTTTTATTTATAAGATGTGATGTGTGTAGTGAAAATCATACAGATCGGACTTACATAACATATAGCTCCCATATTACCGATTGCTACGATAAATGTGGTTTGGCTATGTATTTTTAAATTAACAGTTGTTACGTGCTGGCCTTTGGGTGGGGTCGCGATTCTACCCCTCGCATCTCCCAACCCTCGCGTTGCATGCCCCCAAGTCCCTGCAGGTGTGCTTGCTTAAGCGCGAACTAGCTCGCCGGACTGTGGGGTGGTTCTTGGGACCCGAGGCATGTCAGCCGCACCATACAAAAAAAATCACACCTGGCTGATCACAAAAAAAAACATTGGGGTGGTGCGTCCACACTCCAGGGTTCATCCTCACTTGGCCAAAGGTGTCACAGGCCAGCCACTCCTCGCCCTCCCTACCGTGGTCGGCTGTGGCAAAAAAAAAATGTTGCCGACCCCAAAAACGAGTCCCCCCCTTTATCCCCCCCCTAGGATTCCCCCTCCCTGTTCGTCCTCACGTCCGTCTGTCCACACTGCATCTGAAAGAAATGAGTACACATATTCTC
Organism: Sphenella marginata; assembly: GCA_951509765.1. Taxonomy (NCBI): domain Eukaryota; kingdom Metazoa; phylum Arthropoda; class Insecta; order Diptera; family Tephritidae; genus Sphenella; species Sphenella marginata. The sequence goes on from OX608078.1 coordinate 9,719,939, forward strand.
AATTAATTAATTCAGCAATGCATGTTTATTTAAACAAAACTTATAAACATCAACCGCTCCTTGAAGCTACTGCCCTTCATGGGCTCTTAATTCCTAAAAACTACCCTAATACTATCCGTGTCTGTGTATGTGGTGTCCATCACAGTGGAACACTGATTTGGTCGTGAGTGTGCGCAAGTAGGTGCAGGCGTGTCCGTCCCTGCTCTTGAGGATACTAACAAATGCGCTCACCTGCACTTGCTTGCCTACGCTTCCAAGCGTGTAGATAAATACTAATTAAACAAAAATTTATTCAACGTGTGTATGTAAACACACTACATATATGTGCAGCCGATGTCGACTTCACATCGGCGGCCCTCGTCTAACTACCCTCGCTCTTCGCGGCGATTGCTTTGGAAAAAAATATCTACTTCAAACCTTCTCCCTACCTACAAGACGTCTTGGGGGTTATGGGACCAAGGGACAAGATACGCGGCTAGATGGCTATGCCACCACCACTCTTTGGGCCTATGGCCGGTGAGAAACTACAATTGGGCAGAGGGGTGTGAGACGACGCCGTCGTCTCGGTCGGAGGCAATTACAATAAAAAAACAAAGCTTACAATCGAGTGTCCCTAACCTTAAGCCCTACTTGAATGCGTCTACACGCTTTAGCCGTCGCGGCACGCCCGCGCTTAAATTTCGTGCAACAATCGGGTGGTTGCTTCACACTAGAGGCAAAAAATATAATATGTGTTGGGGCTTGCCCCTTAATATACATATATACAAATAGATGGGGTGCGCTCTCGCGGCCCCCTCCTGTCTATAATACTTATAGGTCCCTGACTGAGTTCCCTAACTTGATACAAATAAACCTGTTGGACGCCTGCTGCTGATCCTGAAATGCTGTAGTTGCGTGACTGGCGGTGGTGTTTGCTTTGTTGGCGATTGCGCCGATGCGTGGCGCTAGGTTATGCTGTCTGGGCTGGTATGGTGGAGCACGTGATTTATGTGGATTTGCTCCGCCGCTCTAACTGATATTGGCACCGCGTGACCGGGGCCCCTCCAACTGTGGCTATGTTGACGTGCGGCGCCGCTACCGTGATATCTGTGCAGAGTGCGTTGCTTATGACGTACTTCCCTAACGATGGTCAGCACTATGGCGATCGCACCGCTAATTGATGACGCTTGACTTTGTTCTGCAGAGTGGTTAGCGCTTGCCTCGACGCACCTTGATTGGCCCCGGCCGCGCTACTATCGATGCTTGGCCCGTTGCTCGCAACTAGCGGAGGAGAATGGCCCTGCTTTGGTGATATTTTGTGGCGATGGCTAACCGGCGCTCTGGCGGCGTCCCCGTGCTGCCTTTGCTGTTGCGGTGACAAAAATTGTGGCAATAAACTATCGATGAAGCTGGCGGTGGCGGTCCCGGTACGGCACGACGTATCCTGCCCCGATCCTTGGCACGATTCCCTGATACCTATAACCCATCTCAATTAAAACTTGTCGATTTATCCACTCATGAATTTACTTACGCGATATAATGATGTGGATCAGTTCCTTGGCCTCAAATAACGGCCCCGGGCGTGCGCTGAGTATCGATGCTTCGGTTCAGCTGTGATGCCTTTGGATTACTTTTACTTTTTACAACTTACTCCGCTCAGGTATTGTCGCTTCGGCTGCCGATGTTGAAAAGGCCGCGGAAATGGAAGTGCCTTTCGTTCTGACGTTTGACTTTTGCTGACGTGTCAGGGAAGCGTTCAGAAAGTGGTGTTACCACCCCTACTGTTCGGCATGGCACCACAGGGTGACCGCAACAGGGCGAGCGCTACCGACAGGCTTCCGTCTGGCCAGGCGCTCGAAAGGCTGGTTATCCGTGGCGCCTTCTGCCTTAGCGTCGCAGGTCTTTCGCGTGGTAGATGCCAACTGATCGTCCGGCCGCGTCTCCGACTTCGTATAGTGCGTTTCCCTTCGAGGCTAATATCACCGATCTCAGGTACTTCGGCGCGAGTTTGGCGTTGTAGCCCTCCGCTGCGTTGCTAAGTCTGAAGTTTCTACGGTATACGATCTCGCCTTCTCGATATCTCACGGGGCGAGCTCTGGTGTTGTACGTTAACTGACCCTTCCTATAGGCGTCTTCCAGATTCTTCACTAGCTTACTCCGCATCAGCCAAACCCGGTCTTCCCTGCGTACGACGTCTATATCTGTCTCTCTGAGAGCTTCCAGCCGCCGTAGGACCCGTATGCTCTCCCGTGCTGCACCATGGCTTGCCCGAACGTGGCCCTGTACGGCTCGATCCCGATGGCCTCATGTACCGCGCTCCTAATCGCGAAAGCCGCCAGCGATACGTGCTGATCCCAACAACTCTGGTCCACCCCTGCAATATACGCCGCAGCATGGCGAGCAGCGACCGATTGACCCTCTCGGACGCGTTCGCCTGTGGAGCATACGCCGCTGTCTTAATGTGGTTGACCCCGTAACTTCGCAGGAAGCCTATGAACGAATCTGCCACGAACTGTCTGCCGTTGTCGGAATGCAAGGTCTCCGGCACCCCAAAAATATGAAATACGCTGGTTTCGAGATAACTGACTACTTCTTGTGCGGTTGCTTGCCGCATTGGCTTGAAAAAAACAAACTTCGTGAAATGGTCCAGTACAACGAATATGGCAGTGTTTCCTGACCGCGAACGTGGATATGGTCCACAGAAATCTACGTACAGCCTTTGGAACGGGCGCTCCGTGCGGAAGCAACCGGACATTGGCGGCCTTGATGCCATATTGGGCGCCTTGGCGCACTTGCATAGTTCGCATCCCGCGATAAAATCCCGCACTGCTCCTGCTATGCCTGGCCAGTAGAATTTGCCCCTTAGTCTGTACAACGTTTTCGCAATACCGCCGTGTCCCGCCGACTGGTCTGTATGTGCCTCCTCCATCAATGCTTGCCGTAGTCCCTCCGGTACCCAAATTCTCCACTCAGGCTCTTCCGTCTCCCCCGGTCGTACTTTCTTGTACACTATACCCTCGACCAGCCGTAGATCAGGTACCCGCTCCTCGTTCTGCTGGACCTGGCGCGCCAATAACCGATAGGCTTCGCTGCTGAACTCTGGTGACGTGAGGTCAATCTCCGCGACTGTTTCTACCTCCTCCATATGCATTCTGCTCAGCGTATCCGGGACAACGTTCTGCGCGCCTTTCCTGTGCTCTATCTCGAAATCGAATCCTTGCAGCTTCAAGCTCCAACGTGCCAGTCGTCCGGAGAGGTCTTTCTGCCCCATGAGCCACTTCAGGCTCATGTGATCCGTGATCACGGTGAAAGGAAGCCCCTCCAGATACGCGCGGAACTTCTTCACGCTCACCACAGCTGCTAGACACTCCAGCTCTGTAACGGTGTAGTTGCGCTGGGCGGAATTAAGTTTTTGCGACATGAATGCGATGGGTCGCTCGTTGCCCTCGTCATCCCTCTGAAATAGGACACTGCCAATACCCTGAGAAGAAGCATCGCACTGCACGAAAAAACGTTTGGAAAAGTCCGGGTTTACGAGCACGTCTGCTGAGGTGAGCGCTGCCTTCAACTCTTCGAATGACTTCAGCGCCTCCGGTGACATGGAGAACGTTTCGGCCTTGCGCAAGCACTCCGTCATCGGCGCTGCAATGGTGGCGAAGTTGGAGATGAATCTCCTATACCACCCGCACATTCCCAAAAACCTGCGCAGCTGCTTGATGGTCGTCGGCACTGGGAACTCAGCAATGGAGCGTACCTTCTCGGGGTCCGTCTTCAGTTCGCCCTGCCCAACAACAAAACCTAAATATTTCAACTCGCGATGGCAGAACTTGGATTTCGCTACATTGATGGTGAGACCTGCGTTGGCGAGGCACTCGGCTACCTCCGTCAGATGCACTAGATGCGACTCGAAATCGGGAGAACACACCAACAGGTCGTCTATATATACGAAGACGTTTTCCCTCAAGCGCGATGGTATTACCTTGTCCATCAGCCTGCAGAGACGCTGACTAGCGTTGCACAGACCAAAGGGCATCACTTTAAAGTGATACAATGGTCGGCCCGGGACAGTGAACGCTGTTTTTTCCCTCGACGAAGGCTCCAACGGGATTTGCCAAAATGCATCTTTCAAGTCAATTCCCGAAATATAATGCGTCTCCCGTAGACGTGCCAAGATGCCCTCAACGTGCTGTGTTGGGTAGGCGTCCTTTTTCGTGCGCTCATTGAGCTTCCTCATATCCACACACAGCCGCTTCTTCCCCGGCTTCTCCACCAGCACAATTGGTGAACTCCACGCACTGTTGCTCTCCTCGATCACGTCCAGCTTCAGCATGCGATCTATCTCCTCATACGCATATTTTTGTTTCACCGGCGACATCGGGTAGTGGCGTTGCTTTACTGGCACTGTGTCATCTGCTATCGTGTGTTCCAGGAGGTGTGTCCTTCCGAGACCAAGCTCCGTGAATGACGGGAACATCGCTTTGACGCGCTCCAGCTCTATCTTCTGGTCGGTGGTCAGATCCAGCCGTCCCTGGGTATCCAATTCTGAGATGACCATGGGCGCCACCCCGAAGGCATCCCAGAAGTCGATACCCAGGTACAACTCCTGCTTGAGGCTTGGCACCAAGTACAGTGTCATTAGCTTCGCTTTTCCGCGCCAATTGATTACCACATCGACCTTACCGACCACCTCCTGTGCTTTACCGTCTGCTGTTCTTAAACTCTCTTTTAATCTGAGCAACTTTCCCCCCATCTTCTCCTTCCACCTGGGCGCGACGGATCCGAAGCAGCTTATGGAGGCCCCGCTGTCCAGTAATCCTTGAATTTTGGCCCCTTCGATTTCTACTTGTACATAGGGTCTCTTGTCCATGGCATCCCGAATCACGGTGGCTTCCACCGCCTTAGCCTCCCGTCGCCGTTCGACGGTGCGCTTACGTATCTGGATCACTTTTCTCCACTTCCTATTCGCCGAATAAACCGCTGCCTCTGCCGCGCCTTCCTCCTTGCGCGAGGCTTCCGAACCCCCCTGATCTCCGAAGATCCTCGCTCGCGCTGCCTCATATCTGGTTTGTCTTTCGCTCAGAGAGAGATGACCTGTGCGCACGCCTGCCGGTTCACGCCTCTCCTCCGCAATTGTCGGTACCGCTCTAAAATCGCATATACTATCCGGTTGTTTTAAAATTGTCTTGATTGGTGAAACTACTTCTCCGGGGTCGTGCGCTGTCGACAGGCCTCCCCGGTCTTCCTGTCGCCTTCTGGGTTTTCCGCTTGGCATCCGTCGCATGACTGTCTTCCGGGCTGGTTGCACTTGTAGCATATCATGTTATGTAGGCGCCCATCACAGATGTGCCCCTCTGATCGGTCCTGTGCCTGGTCTTCCCTCTTACTCTTAGCGTTGCTCGATGGCTCTTTGAATGGTGGTCTGTCCCTATTGGGTCTATGGAACGCTTCCAACGTGCCCGTTCCCTCTGCTCCGAGAACGTCCTCCAACTCCTCCAGCGTTTTCCTGCGATACGGTTTCGCCTCAAACTCCGCCAAGTGTTTTTCCGCCCGCCGACATTCCTTTCTGAGGTCCTCCAACGATTCAATGCGGCACCCAAAGATGAGATTCTTAATCCGAGGCCTGAGGTTCCTTCTCATCAGGTTGACCAAGCGCTGCTCCGGAAGTCTCGTCCGCATGGTCAGCTCCATTCCTCGGACTACCGCATAAAATTCCTCGAATTTCTCATTATACTCCTGTCTGCGCTCGTTCATTGCTTGGCGTATCTCCTCATCGCAGTCCGCCTTACGAAAGTGCTCAACTATGGCGCGCCGGAATGCCTGGAAATCTATAACGCTATCGTCTGGGTGTTCCTCCGTGTACAGCCAGTACCACTCCTGCGCTTGGCCCTCTAACAGCAGATGGAAGTTTGCGAATAGGTCCTGCGATGATATGTTGTGCTTCTTTTGTAGGGTGTCCACCCTGAACAGGAAACGCTCTATTGGAATAGCCTTTGGCCCGCCGTCGAACTTCAATCGCCAATCTCTTATAGCCTTTGTGGCTGCCCTTTCGTACTGCGCCCCCGTATCTCTCCTACGTTCCCCCATACGCGATGGCATTATTCGCCTTGCGCTGGTCCCGCGCTCGCTACCACCTTGTTCGCGCTCATCCGCGCTAGTATTCACCGCGCCCGCGTCGGCATCCTGTAACCATTCGTCGTGTCCATTGCTCTCCCGCGCGCAACCATTTGCGCCCTCCAATTGCGTTAGCCTGCTTGCTATTCCGCTTATATCCTTCTTTAGCATTTGCGCAACCTCCTTCACTGCTTCCGTCGTCGAGCGGCTCATCTCCAATTGATATTGGAAGAACATCATCTCGAACTTGCGCATAAGCGCTTCGCCCACACTATCAGCCGGTGCGCTCTTAGGGATGGAGTCGCTCTGCGCTTCTACCGCGGTCGCGCCCCGTTCGCCCGAACTGATTTGCGCGTTGGTGTCACCGCGACTCTCCTCGTCTGCCTCCGACACCGCTGCATTGTTTTCTGCCAGCTCGTTGTCCGCGCCACTGAGTCGCAGCTCCTTCTTTGGCAGATTTGGCATGTCTACTGACGCGTTGGTTTGACCCTGAGATGTGCCTAACCCGCTTCCCCTACGATGAGACGCACCTCCGTAACGACGACGTATACGAGATGACGTAAACCCTAGCTAAAATATATCGACTGCGCGGACCACCTAAACGCCGCGCCAAGTTACAGTCAAAAAAATTACTCAAATGTTTCAAATGGACTTCCGAGGTGAACCTAGGAAGCGTATGCAATATGTTTCAAAAAAAAATAAATCTTCGTCACTGAAAAAGGATTAAATATACGTGGTTCATAAACGTGTCTACGGATGTGCCGCAGATAAAGTATGAGATGTAAATAATATCAAAATTGAAATGTATGAAAGTTGAAAATGTGCGAGAAAATAGTGCCTCCCTCTCCAGATGCAGTGTGCGTCCACCCTAATGTCGTCCGTCTATTTCAGTTCCCCCTCTAAACCGATTTGATCCCCCTGCGGTTGTAGATACTATTGGCTGGCATCAACCCATCCAACCAAGCTACCTAGACAACTCGTTCCCCCCGATCGGAATACCTCTGCGAACACTATCGTCCGCACATACTCTGCAAAACGAGCTACCCGCAGACTCGATTCCAGGTGAACGCGGTGCGCCTTCTGCCACTATTGTCCAACTCCAACTCGGCCAAAACAAGCTAGCAGATATTATCCCACATCCACCGTCCCCCCTCTACATCAACACTATCGAATAGCTAAGCAAAGCCAATTCAAGCTGCTGACGTAGCGATAAAAATTGAAAAACGTTAAAAATTTGTAAGATGGCATATTATACCAAAAAATACCCCCTAAACAGGTGAACCCAAGTGCGAACGCCCCTAACGCGTGTCCGAAATCGCTAAGGCTCCACTAGGCAGTGGGCCCCACGTTGGGCGCCATTTCTGTTACGTGCTGGCCTTTGGGTGGGGTCGCGATTCTACCCCTCGCATCTCCCAACCCTCGCGTTGCATGCCCCCAAGTCCCTGCAGGTGTGCTTGCTTAAGCGCGAACTAGCTCGCCGGACTGTGGAGTGGTTCTTGGGACCCGAGGCATGTCAGCCGCACCATACAAAAAAAATCACACCTGGCTGATCACAAAAAAAAACATTGGGGTGGTGCGTCCACACTCCAGGGTTCATCCTCACTTGGCCAAAGGTGTCACAGGCCAGCCACTCCTCGGCCTCCCTACCGTGGTCGGCTGTGGCAAAAAAAAAATGTTGCCGACCCCAAAAACGAGTCCCCCCCTTTATCCCCCCCCTAGGATTCCCCCTCCCTGTTCGTCCTCACGTCCGTCTGTCCACACTGCATCTGAAAGAAAGGAGTACACATATTCTCAATTAATTAATTCAGCAATGCATGTTTATTTAAACAAAACTTATAAACATCAACCGCTCCTTGAAGCTACTGCCCTTCATGGGCTCTTAATTCCTAAAAACTACCCTAATACTATCCGTGTCTGTGTATGTGGTGTCCATCACAGTGGAACACTGATTTGGTCGTGAGTGTGCGCAAGTAGGTGCAGGCGTGTCCGTCCCTGCTCTTGAGGATACTAACAAATGCGCTCACCTGCACTTGCTTGCCTACGCTTCCAAGCGTGTAGATAAATACTAATTAAACAAAAATTTATTCAACGTGTGTATGTAAACACACTACATATATGTGCAGCCGATGTCGACTTCACATCGGCGGCCCTCGTCTAACTACCCTCGCTCTTCGCGGCGATTGCTTTGGAAAAAAATATCTACTTCAAACCTTCTCCCTACCTACAAGACGTCTTGGGGGTTATGGGACCAAGGGACAAGATACGCGGCTAGATGGCTATGCCACCACCACTCTTTGGGCCTATGGCCGGTGAGAAACTACAATTGGGCAGAGGGGTGTGAGACGACGCCGTCGTCTCGGTCGGAGGCAATTACAATAAAAAAACAAAGCTTACAATCGAGTGTCCCTAACCTTAAGCCCTACTTGAATGCGTCTACACGCTTTAGCCGTCGCGGCACGCCCGCGCTTAAATTTCGTGCAACAATCGGGTGGTTGCTTCACACTAGAGGCAAAAAATATAATATATGTGTTGGGGCTTGCCCCTTAATATACATATATACAAATAGATGGGGTGCGCTCTCGCGGCCCCCTCCTGTCTATAATACTTATAGGTCCCTGACTGAGTTCCCTAACTTGATACAAATAAACCTGTTGGACGCCTGCTGCTGATCCTGAAATGCTGTAGTTGCGTGACTGGCGGTGGTGTTTGCTTTGTTGGCGATTGCGCCGATGCGTGGCGCTAGGTTATGCTGTCTGGGCTGGTATGGTGGAGCACGTGATTTATGTGGATTTGCTCCGCCGCTCTAACTGATATTGGCACCGCGTGACCGGGGCCCCTCCAACTGTGGCTATGTTGACGTGCGGCGCCGCTACCGTGATATCTGTGCAGAGTGCGTTGCTTATGACGTACTTCCCTAACGATGGTCAGCACTATGGCGATCGCACCGCTAATTGATGACGCTTGACTTTGTTCTGCAGAGTGGTTAGCGCTTGCCTCGACGCACCTTGATTGGCCCCGGCCGCGCTACTATCGATGCTTGGCCCGTTGCTCGCAACTAGCGGAGGAGAATGGCCCTGCTTTGGTGATATTTTGTGGCGATGGCTAACCGGCGCTCTGGCGGCGTCCCCGTGCTGCCTTTGCTGTTGCGGTGACAAAAATTGTGGCAATAAACTATCGATGAAGCTGGCGGTGGCGGTCCCGGTACGGCACGACGTATCCTGCCCCGATCCTTGGCACGATTCCCTGATACCTATAACCCATCTCAATTAAAACTTGTCGATTTATCCACTCATGAATTTACTTACGCGATATAATGATGTGGATCAGTTCCTTGGCCTCAAATAACGGCCCCGGGCGTGCGCTGAGTATCGATGCTTCGGTTCAGCTGTGATGCCTTTGGATTACTTTTACTTTTTACAACTTACTCCGCTCAGGTATTGTCGCTTCGGCTGCCGATGTTGAAAAGGCCGCGGAAATGGAAGTGCCTTTCGTTCTGACGTTTGACTTTTGCTGACGTGTCAGGGAAGCGTTCAGAAAGTGGTGTTACCACCCCTACTGTTCGGCATGGCACCACAGGGTGACCGCAACACAGTTTTGGAGAGTTTGTAAGTAATTGTAAGTAAGGATCGGACACTTAGAAAAGTTGTCCGTATTCATGAAAGGTATAAAGCCTTCGGCACAGCCGAAGACAGCCCTCTCCTTACTTGTTTTTTATTAATTTTGGGGGTTCGGACGTTTCTAGGGACCGTTACTTTTTGATATTTTTTTCCCCCCATACAATTCTGAGTATACTTGACCTATACTTATGATATTTCGCATTTAGGTATAGGATGGCCCCAGGTTTCATTTGGACTTCGATATATTTCGATAACTTTATCGACAACTGAGTTATTGGTTAAAATGCGATTGCCGAAAAACCTTAATACAGTCGAACTTCCATAACTCGAATAGCCTAAATCCCACAAAACAGTTCGAGCTACGGAGACTTCGAATTATAGAATTCTTTAATTTTTAGTAAAAATAGTCAATTTCATACATGTTTGTATTTTTAAACTACATTTGAATGGCAATTTTTATTTTAAAACATTGTTTTACAAAAAACTATTAAAGAAAGTTACAATGCAGGGAAATATTCTGAAATTAATGACTGAAAGTTAACTTTTTTTTGGTTGTTTTCGGCAAAAAAGGACTCCAATGTGCTTAAGGCCTTGTAGTGTTCATCAGTAGTAGTGTCATTGGTTGTCAAATATAAACTCAATGTTCGAAAAGACTTTTCTACATCAATTCTGGAAGGCTGATTAATAGTTTCTTCCTCCGAAGACTCTTCATCACTCTCGATTCCTGCTACGTCTACATTTGCATCCTCCAATTCAGGGCAGTATTGCTCCACAATGTCATTTTCTGTAGGGAAGCCACTTGTGCAAAGCTCGCTATCTACTTCAAAATAATCTTGAGGACTGGCATTGGTTGTTATATCGTTTGCTTTTAGCCACGATTCGTACATTCGATGTACAAAAAGGAATTCCCCGAACTACAAAGCAAACTTCCAAAGAAAGCATTTCATGTACAAAAATTGATTTCCCCGAATTATGAAGCGAAATTCAAGTCAAATATGCGTTACTTCGAGTTATAGAAATGCTTTATATGGAATGTGTATGGATTTTCTTTCGAGTTATGGAGAACTTCGAGTTATGGAAGTTCGAGTTATGGAAAAAATTTGTATGCAAATTCTTTGTTAATGCTACTTGCTAACCATTTTCGTTCGAGCTATAAAAAATTCGAGCTATAGAAGTTCGAGTTATGGGAGTTCGACTGTATTACCCTACAATATGGGTGTCAAACGAAAGGGGGTGGACCCAGGTTTCATTTGGACTTCGACATATTTCGATAAATTTATCTATAACTGAGTTATCGGTGATTACCCTATAATATGGGTATCAAACGAAAGAGGAAGGCCCCAGGTTTCATTTTGGCTTCGATATATTTCGATAAATTGATCGATAACTAAGTTATCGGTCAAAATTCGATTGCCCGAAAACCTGAATATTACCCTACAACATGGGTATCAACCGAAAGGGGATGGCCCCAGGTTTCATTTGGACTTCGATATATTTCGATAAATTTATCGACAACTGAGTTTTTGGTTAAAATGCGATTGCCGAAAAACCTTAATATTACCCTACAATATGGGTATCAAACGAAAGGGGATGGACCCAGGTCTCATTTGGACTTCGACATATTTCGATAAATTTATCTATAACTGAGTTATCGATATAAATGTATCAAATCAACATTTCAAAATTTTCAAAATATTCGAATTTGGTAAATTCTTCAGTAGGCAATAATCCTACTTGTTTGGATGTCCAGACGTTTACTTTTGTTCCCTAAAAACGTGAGAATGGATAGACGGATTTTGTTGAAATTTGGCGCGCCTTCAGGTTATAGTCTGGAAGGAGCTATAGGCTATTTTGTTTTAATTTTGGGGGTTCCGACCCTGCTAGAGACCGTTACTTTTCGAAATTTTTTTATTCCATATAACTCTAAGTATATTGAACCTATACTTATGATATTTCGCATATAGGTATAGAAAGATCGTACAATATGGCTATCAAATGAAGGGGAAGACCCTAGGTTTCATTTTGGCTTTGATATATTTCGATACATTGATCGATAACTAAGTTATCGGTCAAAATTCGATTGCCCGAAAACCTTAATATTACCCTACAATGGGTATCAAAAGAAAGGGAAAGGCCCCAGGTTTCATTTTGGCTTCGATATATTTCGATAAATTGATCGATAACTAAGTTATCGGTCAAAATTCGATTGCCCGAAAACCTTAAAATTAGCCTACAATATGGGTATAAAACGAAAGGAGAAGGCCCCAGGTTTCATTTGGACTTCGATAGGTTTCGATAAATTGATCGATAACTGAGTTATCGGTGAAAATGTGATTGCCCAAAAACCTTAAACTTGCCCTACAATATGGGTATCAAACGAAAGGGGAAGGCCCCAGGTTTCATTTGTACTTCGACATATTTCGATAAATTTATCTATAACTGAGTTATAGGTGATTGCCCAAAAAACTTAACATTACCCTATAATATGGGTATCAAACGAAAGGAGATGGCCCCAGGTTTCATTTGGACTTCGATAGGTTTCGATAAATTAATCGATAACTGAGTTATCGTTTAAAATGCGATTGCCCGAAAACTTCTGTATTACCCTACAATATGAGTATCAAACGAAAGAAGATAGCTCCAGGTTTCATTTGGACTTCGATATATTTCGATAAATTGATCGATAACTGAGTTATCGGTCAAAATGCGATTGCCCGAAAACCTCTATATTACTTTACAATATGGGTATCAAACGAAAGGGGATAGCTCCAGGTTTCATTTTTACTTGGATATATTTCGATAAATTGATCGATAACTAAGTTATCGGTCAAAATTCGATTGCCCGAAAACCTTAATATTACCCTACAATATGGGTATAAAACGAAAGGGGATGGCCCCAGGTTTCATATGGACTTCGACATATTTCGATAACTTGATCGATAACTCAGTTATCGGTCAAACGGCGATTGCCCGAAAACCTCTATATTACTTTACAATATGGGTATCAAACGAAAGGGGATAGCTCCAGGTTTCATTTTTACTTGGATATATTTCGATAAATTGATCGATAACTAAGTTATCGGTCAAAATTCGATTGCCCGAAAACCTCTATATTACTTTACAATATGGCTATCAAACGAAAGGGGATGGCCCCAGGTTTCATTTGGACTTCGATATATTTCGATAAATTGATCGATAACTGAGTTATCGGTCAAACGGCGATTGCCCGAAAACCTCTATATTACTTTACAATATGGCTATCAAACGAAAGGGGATGGCCCCAGGTTTCATTTGGACTTCGATAGGTTTCGATAAATTGATCGATAACTGAGTTATCGGTGAAAATGTGATTGCCCAAAAACCTTAAACTTGCCCTACAATATGGGTATCAAACGAAAGGGGAAGGCCCCAGGTTTCATTTGTACTTCGACATATTTCGATAAATTTATCTATAACTGAGTTATCGGTAAAAATGCGATTGCAGAAAAAGCTTAATTTTACCCTACAATATTGTATCAAATCAACATTTGAAGTTGAATTCATCCTGACACAATTTGTCAAAATTGAATTCTTGAAAGGCCCCCTAACGTTACCAACGAATACCTCAAAAGAACATTTTTGAAAACCAGTTTTCAATATTCTTTTTAAAAATTTTCAAAATATTCGAATTTGTTAAATTCTTTATTAGGCAATAATAAAATATTATAAATGTGAATGTAGCGATGTTTGGATGTCCAGACGTTTGCTTCTGTTACTCAATCACGTGGGAATGGCAAGACGGATTTTGATGAAGTTAGGAACGCATATAGGTCTGGAAGGAGTTATAGGCTATTTTTTTTTATTAATTTCGGGGGTTTGGACGTTTCTAGGGACCATTGCTTTTTGATATTTTTTTCCCCCCATACAATTCTGAGTATACTTGACCTATATTTATGATATTTCGCATATAGGTATAGGATGGCCCCAGGTTTCATTTGGACTTCGATATATTTCGATAAATTTATCGACAACTGAGTTATTGGTTAAAATGCGATTGCCGAAAAACCTTAATATTACCCTACAATATGGGTGTCAAACGAAAGGGGGTGGACACAGGTTTCATTTGGACTTCGACATATTTCGATAAATTTATCTATAACTGAGTTATCGGTGATTACCCTATAATATGGGTATCAAACGAAAGGGGAAGGCCCCAGGTTTCATTTTGGCTTCGATATATTTCGATAAATTGATCGATAACTAAGTTATCGGTCAAAATTCGATTGCCCGAAAACCCGAATATTACCCTACAACATGGGTATCAACCGAAAGGGGATGGGCCCCAGGTTTCATTTGGACCTCGATAGGTTTCGATAAATTGATCGATAACTGAGTCATGGGTCAAAATGCGATTGCCCGAAAACCTCTATATTACCCTGCAATATGGTTATCAAACGAAAGGAGATAGCTCCAGGATTTCATTTGGACTTCGATATATGCATTTCGATAAGTTTATCGATAACTGAGTTATCGGTAATTGCCCAAAAAACTTAACATTACCCTATAATATGGGTATAAAACGAAAGGAGAAGGCCGCAGGTTTCATTTGGACTTCGATAGGTTTCGATAAATTCATCGATGATGAGTTATCGGTGAAAATGTGGTTGCCCAAAAACCTTAATCTTGACCTTCAACATGGGTATCAAACGAAACGGGAAGGCCCCAGGTTTCATTTGTACTATTTCGATAAATTTATCTATAACTGAGTTATCGGTAAAAATGCGATTGCAGAAAAACCTTAATATTACCCTACAATATTGTATCAAATCAACATTTGAAGTTGAATTTATCCTGGCACAATTTGTAAAAATTGAATTCTTGAAAGGCCCCCTAACGTCACCAACGAATACCTCAAAAGAACATTTTTGAAAACCAGTTTTCAATATTCTTTTTCAAAATTTTCAAAATATTCGAATTTGGTAAATTCTTCAGTAGCCAATAATCATACTAATATTATAAATGTGAATGTAGCGATGTTTGGATGTCCAGACATTTGCTTCTGTTACTCAATCACGTGAGAGTGGCAAGACGGATTTTGATGAAGTTAGGAACGCATACAGGTTATAGTCTGGAAGGAGTTATAGGATATTTTTTTTTTATTAATTTTGGGGGTTCGGACGCTTGTAGGGACCATTACATTTTTAATATTTTTTTCCCCCATACAATTCTGAGTATACTTGACCTATACTTATGATATTTCGCATATAGGTATAGGATGGCCCCAGGTTTCATTTGGACTTCGATATATTTCGATAAATTTATCGACAACTGAGTTATTGGTTAAAATGCGATTGCCGAAAAACCTTAATATTACCCTACAATATGGGTGTCAAACGAAAGGGGGTGGACCCAGGTTTCATTTGGACTTCGACATATTTCGATAAATTTATCTATAACTGAGTTATAGGTGATTGCCCAAAAAACTTAACATTACCCTATAATATGGGTATCAAACGAAAGGGGAAGGCCCCAGGTTTCATTTTGGCTTCGATATATTTCGATAAATTGATCGATAACTAAGTTATCGGTCAAAATGCGATTGCCCGAAAACTTCTATATAACCCTACAATATGAGTATCAAACGACAGAAGATAGCTCCAGGTTTCATTTGGACTTCGATATATTTCGATAAATTTATCGATAACTGAGTTATAGGTGATTGCCCAAAAAACTTAACATTACCCTATAATATGGGTATCAAACGAAAGGGGATGGCCCCAGGTTTCATTTGGACTTCGATAGGTTTCGATAAATTGATCGATAACTGAGTTATCGTTTAAAATGTGATTGCCCGAAAACTTCTATATTACCCTACAATATGAGTATCAAACGAAAGAAGATAGCTCCAGGTTTCATTTGGACTTCGATATATTTCGATAAATTGATCGATAACTGAGTTATCGGTCAAAATGCGATTGCCCGAAAACCTCTATATTACTTTACAATATGGGTATCAAACGAAAGGGGATAGCTCCAGGTTTCATTTGTACTTGGATATATTTCGATAAATTGATCGATAACTAAGTTATCGGTCAAAATTCGATTGCCCGAAAACCTTAATATTACCCTACAATATGGGTATAAGACGAAAGGGGATGGCCCCAGGTTTCATTTGGACTTCGACATATTTCGATAAATTGATCGATAACTCAGTTATCGGTCAAAATTCGATTGCCCGAAAACCTTAATATTACCCTAAAATATGGGTATCAAACGAAAGGGGGTGGACCCAGGTTTCATTTGGACTTCGATAGGTTTCGATAAATTGATCGATAACTGAGTTATCGTTTAAAATGCGATTGCCCGAAAACTTCTATATTACCCTACAATATGAGTATCAAACGAAAGAAGATAGCTCCAGGCTTCATTTGGACTTCGATATATTTCGATAAATTGATCGATAACTGAGTTATCGGTCAAAATGCGATTGCCCGAAAACCTCTATATTACTTTACAATATGGGTATCAAACGAAAGGGGATAGCTCCAGGTTTCATTTGTACTTGGATATATTTCGATAAATTGATCGATAACTAAGTTATCGGTCAAAATTCGATTGCCCGAAAACCTTAATATTACCCTACAATATGGGTATAAGACGAAAGGGGATGGCGCCAGGTTTCATTTGGACTTCGATAGGTTTCGATAAATTGATCGATAACTGAGTTATAGGTGATTGCCCAAAAAACTTAACATTACCCTATAATATGGGTATCAAACGAAAGGGGATGGCCCCAGGTTTCATTTGGACTTCGATAGGTTTCGATAAATTGATCGATAACTGAGTTATCGTTTAAAATGCGATTGCCCGAAAACTTCTATATTACCCTACAATATGAGTATCAAACGAAAGAAGATAGCTCCAGGTTTCATTTGGACTTCGATATATTTCGATAAATTGATCGATAACTGAGTTATCGGTCAAAATGCGATTGCCCGAAAACCTCTATATTACTTTACAATATGGGTATCAAACGAAAGGGGATAGCTCCAGGTTTCATTTGTACTTGGATATATTTCGATAAATTGATCGATAACTAAGTTATCGGTCAAAATTCGATTGCCCGAAAACCTTAATATTACCCTACAATATGGGTATAAGACGAAAGGGGATGGCCCCAGGTTTCATTTGGACTTCGACATATTTCGATAAATTGATCGATAACTCAGTTATCGGTCAAAATTCGATTGCACGAAAACCTTAATATTACCCTAAAATATGGGTATCAAACGAAAGGGGGTGGACCCAGGTTTCATTTGGACTTCGATAGGTTTCGATAAATTGATCGATAACTGAGTTATCGTTTAAAATGCGATTGCCCGAAAACTTCTATATTACCCTACAATATGAGTATCAAACGAAAGAAGATAGCTCCAGGCTTCATTTGGACTTCGATATATTTCGATAAATTGATCGATAACTGAGTTATCGGTCAAAATGCGATTGCCCGAAAACCTCTATATTACTTTACAATATGGGTATCAAACGAAAGGGGATAGCTCCAGGTTTCATTTGTACTTGGATATATTTCGATAAATTGATCGATAACTAAGTTATCGGTCAAAATTCGATTGCCCGAAAACCTTAATATTACCCTACAATATGGGTATAAGACGAAAGGGGATGGCGCCAGGTTTCATTTGGACTTCGACATATTTCGATAAATTATCGGTCAAAATTCGATTGCCCGAAAACCTTAATATTACCCTAAAATATGGGTATCAAACGAAAGGGGATGGCCCCAGGTTTCATTTGGACTTCGATAGGTTTCGATAAATTGATCGATAACTTAGTTATCGGTGAAAATGTGATTGCCCAAAAACCTTAAACTTGCCCTACAATATGGGTATCAAACGAAAGGGGAAGGCCCCAGGTTTCATTTGTACTTCGACATATTTCGATAAATTTATCTACAACTGAGTTATCGGTTAAAATGCGATTGCTGAAAAACCTTAATTTTACCCTAAAATATTGTATCAAATCAACATTTGAAGTTGAATTCATCCTGGCACAATTTGTCAAAATTGAATTCTTGAAAGGCCCCCTAACGTTACCAACGAATACCTCAAAAGAACATTTTTGAAAACCAGTTTTCAATATTCTTTTTCAAAATTTTCAAAATATTCGAATTTGTTAAATTCTTTATTAGGCAATAATAAAATATTATAAATGTGAATGTAGCGATGTTTGGATGTCCAGACGTTTGCTTCTGTTACTCAATCACGTGGGAATGGCAAGACGGATTTTGATGAAGTTAGGAACGCATACAGGTTATAGTCTGGAAGGAGTTATAGGCTATTTTTTTTTTATTAATTTTGGGGGTTCGGACGTTTCTAGGGACCATTACTTTTTGATATTTTTTTCCCCCCATACAATTCTGAGTATACTTGACCTATACTTATGATATTTCGCATATAGGTATAGGATGGCCCCAGGTTTCATTTGGACTTCGATATATTTCGATAAATTTATCGACAACTGAGTTATTGGTTAAAATGCGATTGCCGAAAAACCTTAATACAATCGAACTTCCATAACTCGAATAGCCTAAATCCCACAAAACAGTTCGAGTTACGGAGACTTCGAATTATAGAATTCTTTAATTTTTAGTAAAAAAAGTCAATTTCATACATGTTTGTATTTTTAAACTACATTTGAATGGCAATTTTTATTTTAAAACATTGTTTTACAAAAAACTATTAAAGAAAGTTACAATGCAGGGAAATATTCTGAAATTAATGACTGAAAGTTAACTTTTTTTTGGTTGTTTTCGGCAAAAAAGGACTCCAATGTGCTTAAGGCCTTGTAGTGTTCATCAGTAGTAGTGTCATTGGTTGTCAAATATAAACTCAATGTTCGAAAAGAGTTTTCTACATCAATTCTGGAAGGCTGATTAATAGTTTCTTCCTCCGAAGACTCTTCATCACTCTCGATTCCTGCTACGTTTACATTTGCATCCTCCAATTCAGGGCAGTATTGCTCCGCAATGTCATTTTCTGTAGGGAAGCCACTTGTGCAAAGCTCGCTATCTACTTCAAAATAATCTTGAGGACTGGCATTGGTTGTTATATCGTTTGTTTTAGCCACGATTCGTACATTCGATGTACAAAAAGGAATTCCCCGAACTACAAAGCAAACTTCCAAAGAAAGCATTTCATGTACATAAATTGATTTCCCCGAATTATGAAGCGAAATTCAAGTCAAATATGCGTTTCTTCGAGTTATAGAAATGCTTTATATGGAATGTGTATGGATTTTCTTTCGAGTTATGGAGAACTTCGAGTTATGGAAGTTCGAGTTATGGAAAAAAATTTGTATGCAAATTCTTTCTTAATGCTACTTGCCAACCATTTTCGTTCGAGCTATAGAAAATTCGAGTTATAGAAGTTCGAGTTATGGGAGTTCGACTGTATTACCCTACAATATGGGTGTCAAACGAAAGGTGGACCCAGGTTTCATTTGGACTTCGACATATTTCGATAAATTTATCTATAACTGAGTTATCGGTGATTACCCTATAATATGGGTATCAAACGAAAGGGGAAGGCCCAAGGTTTCATTTTGGCTTCGATATATTTCGATAAATTGATCGATAACTAAGTTATCGGTCAAAATTCGATTGCCCGAAAACCTGAATATTACCCTACAACATGGGTATCAAACGAAAGGGGATGGGCCCACGTTTCATTTGGACTTCGATAGGTTTCGATAAATTGATCGATAACTGAGTCATGGGTCAAAATGCGATTGCCCGAAAACCTCTATATTACCCTACAATATGGTTATCAAACGAAAGGAGATAGCTCCAGGATTTCATTTGGACTTCGATATATGCATTTCGATAAGTTTATCGATAACTGAGTTATCGGTAATTGCCCAAAAAACTTAACATTACCCTATAATATGGGTATAAAACGAAAGGAGAAGGCCGCAGGTTTCATTTGGACTTCGATAGGTTTCGATAAATTCATCGATGATGAGTTATCGGTGAAAATGTGGTTGCCCAAAAACCTTAATCTTGACCTTCAATATGGGTATCAAACGAAAGGGGAAGGCCCCAGGTTTCATTTGTACTATTTCGATAAATTTATCTATAACTGAGTTATCGGTAAAAATGCGATTGCAGAAAGACCTTAATATTACCCTACAATATTGTATCAAATCAACATTTGAAGTTGAATTTATCCTGGCACAATTTGTAAAAATTGAATTCTTGAAAGGCCCCCTAACGTCACCAACGAATACCTCAAAAGAACATTTTTGAAACCAGTTTTCAATATTCTTTTTCAAAATTTTCAAAATATTCGAATTTGGTAAATTCTTCAGTAGGCAATAATCATACTAATATTATAAATGTGAATGTAGCGATGTTTGGATGTCCAGAGATTTGCTTCTGTTACTCAATCACGTGAGAGTGGCAAGACGGATTTTGATGAAGTTAGGAACGCATACAGGTTATAGTCTGGAAGGAGTTATAGGCTATTTTTTTATTAATTTTGGGGGTTCGGACGTTTCTAGGGACCATTCCTTTTTGATATTTTTTTCCCCCATACAATTCTGGGTATACTTGACCTATACTTAGATATTTCGCATATAGGTATAGGATGGCCCCAGGTTTCATTTGGACTTCGATATATTTCGATAAATTTATCGACAACTGAGTTATTGGTTAAAATGCGATTGCCGAAAAACCTTAATATTACCCTACAATATGGGTATCAAACGAAAGGGGATGGACCCAGGTTTCATTTGGACTTCGACATATTTCGATAAATTTATCTATAACTGAGTTATCGATATAAATGTATCAAATCAACATTTCAAAATATTCGAATTTGGTAAATTCTTCAGTAGGCAATAATCCTACTTGTTTGGATGTCCAGACGTTTGCTTTTGTTCCCTAAAAACGTGAGAATGGATAGACGGATTTTGTTGAAATTTGGCGCGCCTTCAGGTTATAGTCTGGAAGGAGCTATAGGCTATTTTGTTTTAATTTTGGGGGTTCCGACCCTGCTAGAGACCGTTACTTTTCGAAATTTTTTTATTCCATATAACTCTAAGTATATTGAACCTATACTTATGATATTTCGCATATAGGTATAGAAAGATCGTACAATATGGCTATCAAATGCAGGGGAAGACCCTAGGTTTCATTTTGGCTTTGATATATTTCGATACATTTATCGGTCAAAATTCGAATGCCCGAAAACCTTAATATTACCCTACAATATGGGTATCAAAAGAAAGGGAAAGGCCCCATGTTTCATTTTGGCTTCGATATATTTCGATAAATTGATCGATAACTAAGTTATCGGTCCAAATTCGATTGCCCGAAAACCTTAAAATTAGCCTACAATATGGGTATAAAACGAAAGGAGAAGGCCCCAGGTTTCATTTGGACCTCGATAGGTTTCGATAAATTGATCGATAACTGAGTTATCGGTGAAAATGTGATTGCCCAAAAACCTTAAACTTGCCCTACAATATGGGTATCAAACGAAAGGGGAAGGCCCCAGGTTTCATTTGTACTTCGACATATTTCGATAAATTTATCTATAACTGAGTTATCGGTAAAAATGCGATTGCAGAAAAACCTTAATTTTACCCTACAATATTATATCAAATCAACATTTGAAGTTGAATTCATCCTGACACAATTTGTCAAAATTGAATTCTTGAATTTTTGAAAACCAGTTTTCAATATTCCTTTTCCAAATTTTCAAAATATTCGAATTTGGTAAATTCTTTATTATTCAATAATAAAATATTATGAATGTGAATGTAGCGATGTTTGGATGTCCAGACGTTTGCTCCTGTTACTCAATCACGTGAGAATGGCAAGACGGATTTTGATGAAGTTAGGAACGCATACAGGTTATAGTCTGGAAGGAGTTATAGGATATTTTTTTTTTATTAATTTTGGGGGTTCGGACGCTTGTAGGGACCATTACATTTTTAATATTTTTTTCCCCCATACAATTTTGAGTATACTTGACCTATACTTATGATATTTCGCATATAGGTATAGGATGGCCCCAGGTTTCATTTGGACTTCGATATATTTCGATAAATTTATCTATAACTGAGTTATCGATATAAATGTATCAAATCAACACTTAAAAATTTTCAAAATATTCGAATTTGGTAAATTCTTCAGTAGGCAATAATCCTACTTGTTTGGATGTCCAGACGTTTGATTTTGTTCCCTAAAAACGTGAGAATGGATAGACGGATTTTGTTGAAATTTGGCGCGCCTTCAGGTTATAGTCTGGAAGGAGCTATAGGCTATTTTGAGTTATCGGTTATTGCCCAAAAAACTTAACATTACAGCATAATATGGGTATCAAACGAAAGGGGAAGGCCCCAGGTTTCATTTTGGCTTCGATATATTTCGATAAATTGATCGATAACTGAGTCATCGTTTAAAATGCGATTGCCAGATAACTTCTATATTACCCTACAATATGGGTATCAAACGAAAGAAGATAGCTCCAGGTTTCATTTGGACTTCGATATATTTCGATAAATTGATCGATAACTGAGTCATCGGTCAAAATGCGATTGCCCGAAAACCTCTATATTACCCTACAATATGGTTATCAAACGAAAGGAGATAGCTCCAGGTTTCATTTGGACTTCGATATATGCATTTCGATAAGTTTATCGATAACTGAGTTATCGGTAATTGCTCAAAACACTTAACATTACCCTATAATATGGGTATAAAACGAAAGGAGAAGGCCCCAGGTTTCATTTGGACTTTGATAGGTTTCGATAAATTCATCGATGATGAGTTATCGGTGAAAATGTGATTGCCCAAAAACCTTAATCTTGACCTTCAATATGGGTATCAAACGAAAGGGGAAGGCCCCAGGTTTCATTTGTACTATTTCGATAAATTTATCTATAACTGAGTTATCGGTAAAAATGCGATTGCAGAAAAACCTTAATATTACCCTTCAATATTGTATCAAATCAACATTTGAAGTTGAATTTATCCCGGCACAATTTGTAAAAATTGAATTCTTGAAAGGCCCCCTAACGTCACCAACGAATACCTCAAAAGAAATATTTGAAAACCAGTTTTCAATATTCTTTTTCAAAATTTTCAAAATATTCGAATTTGGTAAATTCTTCAGTAGGCAATAATCATACTAATATTATAAATGTGAATGTAGCGATGTTTGGATGTCCAGACATTTGCTTCTGTTACTCAATCACGTGAGAATGGCAAGACGGATTTTGATGAAGTTAGGAACTCATACAGGTTATAGTCTGGAAGGGGTTATAGGCTATTTTTTTATTAATTTTGGGGGTTCGGACGTTTCTAGGGACCATTACTTTTTGATATTTTTTTTTTCCCATACAATTCT
Organism: Sphenella marginata; assembly: GCA_951509765.1. Taxonomy (NCBI): domain Eukaryota; kingdom Metazoa; phylum Arthropoda; class Insecta; order Diptera; family Tephritidae; genus Sphenella; species Sphenella marginata. The sequence continues at coordinate 9,743,058 of OX608078.1, forward strand.
GGGTATACTTAACCTATACTTATGATATTTCGCATATAGGTATAGGATGGCCCCAGGTTTCATTTGGACTTCGATATATTTCGATAAATTTATCGACAACTGAGTTATTGGTTAAAATGCGATTGCCGAAAAACCTTAATATTACCCTACAATATGGGTATCAAACGAAAGGGGATGGACCCAGGTTTCATTTGGACTTCGACATATTTCGATAAATTTATCTATAACTGAGTTATCGGTAAAAATGCGATTGCCGAAAAACCTTAATATTACCCTACAATATTGTATCAAATCAACATTTGAATTTGCATTCGAATACCGCAAAAGAAAATTTTTGAAAACCGGTTTTCAACACCCTAAATTCTTCAGTAGGCAATAATCCTACTTGTTTGGATGTCCAGACGTTTGCTTTTGTTCCCTAAAAACGTGCGAATGGATAGACGGATTTTGTTGAAATTTGGCACGCCTTCAGGGTATAGTCTGAAAGGAGCTATAGGCTATTTTTTTTTTAATTTTGGGGGTTCCGACCCTGCTCGAGACCGTTACTTTTAGAAATTTTTTTATACCATATAACTCTAAGTATATTGAAGCTATACTTATGATATTTCGCATATAGGTATAGAAAGATCGTACAATATGGGTATCAAATGAAGGGGAAGACCCTAGGTTTCATTTTGGCTTTGATATATTTCGATAAATTGATCGATAACTAAGTTATCGGTCAAAATTCGATTGCCCGAAAACCTTAATATTACCCTACAATATGGGTATCAGAAGAAAGGGAAAGGCCCCAGGTTTCATTTTGGCTTCGATATATTTCGATAAATTGATCGATAACTAAGTTATCGGTCAAAATTCGATTGCCCGAAAACCTTAAAATTAGCCTACAATATGGGTATAAAAGAATTAGAAGGCCGCAGGTTTCATTTGGACTTCAATAGGTTTCGATAAATTGATCGATAACTGAGTTATCGGTGAAAGTGTGACACTACAATATTGTATCAAATCAACATTTGGATTTGCATTCACCCTGGCACAATTTGTCAAAATTGAATTCTTGAAAGGCCCCCTAACGTTACCAACGAATACCTCAAGAGAACATTTTTGAAAACCAGTTTTCAATATTCTTTTTCAAAATTTTCAAAATATTCGCGTTTGGTAAATTCTTCAGTAGGCAATAATCATACTAATATTATAAATGAAGAGCTCAGAACCAAATGGATCTAAGTGACTCCGAAATTGATTTGAGATATTCAAGTTTAAAGTTTACTGCCTTTTGAAAATTCTATGTAAAATCTGGGTAAAGCGTTTATTGTATGGGAAATAGATGGCACTACAATGTCCGAAATGTCTCGGATCTCTTTGCCAACAAATAAACACTATATTTTACTATACAAATATGGGTATAACTCGATTTCAAAAAATATGTCACTTAGATCCTTTTGGTTCTGAGCCTTTCAAATGTGAATGTAGCGATGTTTGGATGTCCAGACGTTTGCTTCTGTTACTCAATCACGTGAGAAATGAATGGCAAGACGGATTTTGATGAAGTTAGGAACGCATACAGGTTATAGTCTGGAAGGAGTTATAGGCTATTTTTATACCTAGTTTTTATTAATTTTGGGGGTTCGGACGTTTCTAGGGACCATTACTTTTTGATATTTTTTTCCCCCCATACAATTCTGGTATACTTGACCTATACTAATGATATTTCGCATATAGGTAAAGGATGGCCCCAGGTTTCATTTGGACTTCGATATATTTCGATAAATTTATCGACAACTGAGTTATTGGTTAAAATGCGATTGCCGAAAAACCTTAATATTACCCTACAATATGGGTATCAAACGAAAGGGGATGGACCCAGGTTTCATTTGGATTTCGACATATTTCGATAAATTTATCTATAACTGAGTTATCGGTAAAAATGCGACTGCCGAAAAACCTTATTGTATCAAATCAAAATTTGAATTTGCATTCGAATACCGCAAACGAAAATTTTTGAAAACCGGTTTTCAACACCCTTTTTTCAAAATATTCGAATTTGGTAAATTCTTCAGTAGGCAATAATCCTACTTGTTTGGATGTGCAGACGTTTGCTTTTGTTCCCTAAAAACGTGCGAATGGATAGACGGATTTTGTTGAAATTTGGCACGCCTTCAGGTTATAGTCTGGAAGGAGTTATAGGCTATTTTTTTTTAAATTTTGGGGGTTCCGACCCTGCTAGAGACCGTTACTTTTAGACATTTTTTTATTCCATATAACTCTAAGTATATTGAAGCTATACTTATGGTATTTCGCATAAAGGTATAGAAAGATCGTACAATATGGGTATCAAATGAAGGGGAAGACCCTAGGTTTCATTTTGGCTTTGATATATTTCGATAAATTGATCGATAACTAAGTTATCGGTAAAAATTCGATTGCCCGAAAACCTTAATATTACCCTACAATATGGGTATCAAAAGAAAGGGAAAGGCCCCAGGTTTCATTTTGGCTTCGATATATTTCGATAAATTGATCGATAACTAAGTTATCGGTCAAAATTCGATTGCCCGAAAACCTTAAAATTAGCCTACAATATGGGTATAAAAGAAAGGAGAAGGCCGCAGGTTTCATTTGGACTTCAATAGGTTTCGATAAATTGATCGATAACTGAGTTATCGGTGAAAGTGTGATTGCCCAAAAACCTTATACTTGCCCTACAATATGGGTATCAAACGAAAGGGGAAGGCCCCAGGTTTCATTTGTACTTCGACATATTTCGATAAATTTATCTATAACTGAGTTATCGGTAAAAATGCGATTGCAGAAAAACCTTAATATTACCCTACAATATTGTATCAAATCAACATTTGAAGTTGAATTTATCCCGGCACAATTTGTAAAAATTGAATTCTTGAAAGGCCCCCTAACGTCACCAACGAATACCTCAAAAGAAATATTTGAAAACCAGTTTTCAATATTCTTTTTAAAAATTTTCAAAATATTCGAATTTGGTAAATTCTTCAGTAGGCAATAATCATACTAATATTATAAATGTGAATGTAGCGATGTTTGGATGTCCAGACATTTGCTTCTGTTACTCAATCACGTGAGAATGGCAAGACGGATTTTGATGAAGTTAGGAACGCATACAGGTTATAGTCTGGAAGGAGTTATAGGCTATTTATACCTTTCATGAACATGAAATGGTATTATAACTTTGGTCCGATGTTTGTAAGTGTGAGAAGAAGAAGAGATAGACCCACCATTAAGTATACCGAAATGATCAGGGCGACGAGATGAGTTGATTTAGCCATGTCCGTCTGTCCGTCTGTCCGTCCGTCTGTTTGAACGCAAACTAATCCCTCAGTTTTAGAGATATCTTAATGAAATTTTGCAAGCAGGCGCCATTTTGCATAGGATTAATCATTTGTCGGAACCAGCAAGATCGGACCGATACAAGGTATAGCTCCCATACAATCGATTGTTCCGATAAACGGGTTTTGGGCTATAAATGTTGCAAATATAAACCTAGAAACGTAAAATTTTGCAGGTTTGGTACTTATTATATATGTGATGTGTGTAGTGAAAATCATACAGATCGGACTTACATAACGCATAGCTCCCATACAATCGATAGTTCCGATAAATGGGTTTTGGCCTATAACTCGTGCAATCAAAAAGCTATGAGAGCGAAATTTTGCAGGTTTAGTACATATTATATTTGTAACTTGTGTAGTGAAAATCACCCAGATCGGACACACAAAACATATAGCTCCCATATAATCGATAGTTTCGATAAATGGGTTTTGGTCTATAAATGTTGCAAATAGAAAGCTAGAAACGAAAAATTTTGCAGGTTTGGTACTTATTATATATGTGATGTGTGTAGTGAAAATCATACAGATCGGACTTACATAACATATAGCTCCCATATTACCGATTGCTACGATAAATGTGGTTTGGCTATGTATTTTTAAATTAACAGTTTTGGAGAGTTTGTAAGTAATTGTAAGTAAGGATCGGACACTTAGAAAAGTTGTCCGTATTCATGAAAGGTATAAAGCCTTCGGCACAGCCGAAGACAGCCCTTTCCTTACTTGTTTTTTATTAATTTTGGGGGTTCGGACGTTTCTAGGGACCATTACTTTTTGATATTTTTTTTTCCCCCATACAATTCTGGGTATACTTGACCTATACTTATGATATTTCGCATATAGGTATAGGATGGCCCCAGGTTTCATTTGGACTTCGATATATTTCGATAAATTTATCGACAACTGAGTTATTGGTTAAAATGCGATTGCCGAAAAACCTATCCTCCCGAGATAGGATCACTGTGATATATTGTTGATAATTTTAATTTTTGTTCCTCATCATTAAGTGTTATAATTGGATCCAGTAAAATAATAGTTAAATCTTATTCCCTCTGTCTTTAAAGTTTGTAATTGTATAATATTTGAAAATTAAATCATCCTTTGGCCATTCTATCTGCTTAATTTTTACTCTCCCGGCTTCTATTTCTAGGGGGCCTTTCAACATTAATAATATACCTTAAGATTTCATATTTATATAATGCTAGCAGGGTACCCGCCGATGCTCGGGATGTAAGCAGTTAGGGGGCTTTCAAAATCAATATTATACTTTAAGATTTCGTATTTATATAATACTAGCAGACCCGGCAGACGTTGTTCTGCCTGACCAGTGACTTCCCTAGAAATACATTTTCAAATATTTTTCTTTAACTTTTAACATTCCATTTATTGCAGTGCTTTAGGATATACAATGTTTCTGGCTTTAAAGTCTTTGGTATAAACAAATAAATTTGGCACCGCCCACTTTTCAAAATTACATAAATCTTGACCGAAGGACACACACATCCAGAAATCATTAATTTAGACCAAATATGTTCAGAGCTATGAAGAATTTAAATTTTATATAGCCTTGGGGCGTGGCACCGCCTACTTTTCCAAAAATTGATATAGCCCAAATCGTACAGAACAATTTTCTTAACCAATCTTGAAAGTTTAAAAGAGATCGACCATAAAATTTGGACATTATTGAAGTACAAACAAAACACAAAAAATGTGGGCGTGGCACCGCCCACTTTTCCAAAATTACATAAATCTTGACCAAAGGACACACATATCCAAAAATCATTAATTTAGACCAAATATGTTCAGAGTTATGAAGAATTGTTGTTTTATATAGCCTGGGGGCGTGGCACCGCCCACTTTTCCAAAAATTAATATAGCCTATGCTTTAACCCATGATCTCAAGAATATACTGTGAAAATTTCATAAAAATCGGTTGAGTACTTTGGACGCCCATAAAGGACACACAGACACACAGACACACAGACACACAGACACACATTCATTTTTATTTATAAGACTAGCAGGGTACTCGGCGTTGCTCGGGATGTAAGTAGTTAGGGGGCCTTTCAAAATCAATAATATACTTTAAGATTTCATATTTATATAATGCTAGCAGGGTACCCGCCGATGCTCGGGATGTAAGTAGTTAGGGGGCCTTTCAAAATCAATAATATACTTTAAGATTTCGTATTTATATAATACTAGCAGACCCGGCAGACGTTGTTCTGCCTGACCAGTGACTTCCCTAGAAATACATTTTCAAATATTTTTCTTTAACTTTTAACATTCCATTTATTGCAGTGCTTTAGGATATACAATGTTTCTGGCTTTAAAGTCTTTGGTATAAACAAATAAATTTGGCACCGCCCACTTTTCAAAATTACATAAATCTTGACCGAAGGACACACATATCCAGAAATCATTAATTTAGACCAAATATGTTCAGAGCTATGAAGAATTTAAATTTTATATAGCCTTGGGGCGTGGCACCGCCTACTTTTCCAAAAATTGATATAGCCCAAATCGTACAGAACAATTTTCTTAACCAATCTTGAAAGTTTAAAAGAGATCGACCATAAAATTTGGACATTATTGAAGTACAAACAAAACACAAAAAATGTGGGCGTGGCACCGCCCACTTTTCCAAAATTACATAAATCTTGACCAAAGGACACACATATCCAAAAATCATTAATTTAGACCAAATATGTTCAGAGTTATGAAGAATTGTTGTTTTATATAGCCTGGGGGCGTGGCACCGCCCACTTTTCCAAAAATTAATATAGCCTATGCTTTAACCCATGATCTCAAGAATATACTGTGAAAATTTCATAAAAATCGGTTGAGTACTTTGGACGCCCATAAAGGACACACAGACACACAGACACACAGACACACAGACACACAGACACACAGACACACAGACACACATTCATTTTTATTTATAAGACTAGCAGGGTACCCGGCGTTGCTCGGGATGTAAGTAGTTAGGGGGCCTTTCAAAATCAATTATATACTTTCAGATTTCATATTTACATATATAATATTATTGCCTACTGAAGAATTTACCAAATTCGAATATTTTGAAAAAAGAGTATTGAAAACCGGGTTTCAAAAATTTTCTTTTGCGGTACTCGTTGGTAACGTTAGGGGGCCTTTCAAGAATTCAATTTTGACAAATTGTGCCAGGATGAATGCAAATTCTAATGTTGATTTGATACAATATTGTAGGGTAATATTAAGGTTCTTCTGCAATCGCATTTTGACCAATAACTCAGTTGGCGATAAATTTATCGAAATATGTCGAAGTCCAAATGAAACCTGGGGCCATCCTATACCTATGTATATGCGAAATATCATAAGTATAGGTCAAGTATACTCAGATTGTATGGGGAAAAAAAATATCAAAAAGTAATGGTCCCTAGAAGCGTCCGAACCCCCAAAATTAATAAAAAAAAAATAGCCTATGACTCCTTCCAGACTATAACCTGTATGCGTTCCTAACTTCATCAAAATCCGTCTTGCCATTCATTTCTCACGTGATTGAGTAACAGGAGCAAACGTCTGGACATCCAAACATCGCTACATTCACATTTGAAAGGCTCAGAACCAAAAGGATCTAAGTGACATATTTTTTGAAATCGAGTTATACCCATATTTGTATAGTAAAATATAGTGTTTATTTGTTGGCAAAGAGATCCGAGTCATTTCGGACATTGTAGTGCCATCTATTTCCAATACAATAAACGCTCTACCCAGATTTTACATAGAATTTTCAAAAGGCAGTAAACTTTAAACTTGAATATCTCAAATCAATTTCGGAGTCACTTAGATCCATTTGGTTCTGAGCTCTTCATTTAAAATATTAGTATGATTATTGCCTACTGAAGAACTTACCAAACGCGAATATTTTGAAAATTTTTAAAAAGAATATAGAAAACTGGTTTTCAAAAATGTTCTTTTGAGGTATTCGTTGGTAGCGTAAGGGGGCCTTTCAAGAATTCAATTTTGACAAATTGTGCCAGGATGAATTCAACTTCAAATGTTGATTTGATACAATATTGTAGTGTAATATTAAGGTTTTTCTGCAATCGAATTTTTACCGATAACTCAGTTATAGATAAATATATCGAAATATGTCGAAGTACAAATGAAACCTGGGGCCTTCCCCTTTCGTTTGATACCCATATTGTAGGGCAAGTTTGAGGTTTTTGGGCAATCACATTTTCACCGATAACTCAGTTATCGATCAATTTATCGAAACCTATTGAAGTCCAAATGAAACCTGCGGCCTTCTCCTTTCTTTTATACCCATATTGTAGGGTAATATTAAGGTTTTCGGGCAATCGAATTTTGACCGATAACTTAGTTATCGATCAATTTATCGAAATATATCAAAGCCAAAATGAAACCTAGGGTCTTCCCCTTCATTTGATACCCATATTGTACGATCTTTCTATACCTATATGCGAAATATCATAAGTATAGCTTCAATATACTTAGAGTTATATGGAATAAAAAAATTTCTAAAAGTAACGGTCTCTAGCAGGGTCGGAACCCCCAAAATTAAAAAAAATAGCCTATAACTCCGTCCAGACTATAACCTGAAGGCGTGCCAAATTTCAACAAAATCCGTCGATCCATTCTCACGTTTTTAGGGAACAAAAGCAAACGTCTGGACATCCAAACAAGTAGGATTATTGCCTACTGAAGAATTTACCAAATTCGAATATTTTGAAAAAAGTTTGTTGAAAACCGGTTTTCAAAAATTTTCTTTTGCGGTATTCGAATACAAATTCAAATGTTGATTTGATACAATATTGTAGGGTAATATTAAGGTTTTTCGGCAATCGCATTTTTACCGATAACTCAGTTATAGATAAATTTATCGAAATATGTCGAAGTCCAAATGAAACCTGGGTCCATCCCCTTTCGTTTAATACCCATATTGTAGGGTAATATTAAGGTTTTTCGGCAATCGCATTTTAACCAATAACTCAGTTGTCGATAAATTTATCGAAATATATCGAAGTCCAAATGAAACCTGGGGCCATCCTATACCTATATGCGAAATATCATAAGTATAGGTCAAGTATACCAGAATTGTATGGGGGGAAAAAAATATAAAAAGTAATGGTCCCTAGAAACGTCCGAACCCCCAAAATTAATAAAAACTAGGTATAAAAATAGCCTATAACTCCTTCCAGACTATAACCTGTATGCGTTCCTTACTTCATCAAAATCCGTCTTGCCATTCATTTCTCAATTGATTGAGTAACAGAAGCAAACGTCTGGACATCCAAACATCGCTACATTCATATTTGAAAGGCTCAGAACCAAAAGGATCTAAGTGACATTTTCTTTGAAATCGAGTTATACCCATATTTGTATAGTAAAATATAGTGTTTATTTGTTGGCAAAGAGATCCGAGACATTTCGGACATTGTAGTGCCATCTATTTCCCATACAATAAACGCTCTACCCAGATTTTACATAGAATTTTCAAAAGGCAGTAAACTTTAAACTTGAATATCTCAAATCAATTTCGGAGTCACTTAGATCCATTTGGTTCTGAGCTCTTCATTTATAATATTAGTATGATTATTGCCTACTGAAGAATTTACCAAACGCGAATATTTTGAAAATTTTGAAAAAGAATATTGAAAACTGGTTTTCAAAAATGTTCTTTTGAGGTATTCGTTGGTAACGTTAGGGGGCCTTTCAAGAATTCAATTTCGACAAATTGTGCCAGGATGAATTCAACTTAAAATGTTGATTTGATACAATATTGTAGATAAATATATCGAAATATGTCGAATACAAATGAAACCTGGGGCCTTCCCCTTTCGTTTGATACCCATATTGTAGGGCAAGTTTGAGGTTTTTGGGCAATCACATTTTCACCGATAACTCAGTTATCGATCAATTTATCGAAACCTATTGAAGTCCAAATGAAACCTGCGGCCTTCTCCTTTCTTTTATACCCATATTGTAGGCTAATTTTAAGGTTTTCGGGCAATCGAATTTTGACCGATAACTTAGTTATCGATCAATTTATCGAAATATATCGAAGCCAAAATGAAACCTGGGGCCTTTCCCTTTCTTTTGATACCCATATTGTAGGGTAATATTAAGGTTTTCGGGCAATCGAATTTTGACCGATAACTTAGTTATCGATCAATTTATCGAAATATATCAAAGCCAAAATGAAACATAGGGTCTTCCCCTTCATTTGATACCCATATTGTATGATCTTTATATACCTATATGCGAAATATCATAAGTATAGCTTCAATATACTTAGAGTTATATGGTATAAAAAAATTTCTAAAAGTAACGGTCTCGAGCAGGGTCGGAACCCCCAAAATTAAAAAAAAAATTGCCTATAGCTCCTTCCAGACTATAACCTGAAGGCGTGCCAAATTTCAACAAAATCCGTCTATCCATTCTCACGTTTTTAGGGAACAAAAGCAAACGTCTGGACATCCAAACAAGTAGGATTATTGCCTACTGAAGAATTTAGGGTGTTGAAAACCGGTTTTCAAAAATTTTCTTTTGCGGTATTCGAATACAAATTCAAATGTTGATTTGATACAATATTGTAGGGTAATATTAAGGTTTTTCGGCAATCGCATTTTTACCGATAACTCAGTTATAGATAAATTTATCGAAATATGTCGAAGTCCAAATGAAACCTGGGTCCATCCCCTTTCGTTTGATACCCATATTGTAGGGTAATATTAAGGTTTTTCGGCAATCTTGTAGTGTAATATTAAGGTTTTTCTGCAATCGAATTTTTACCAATAACTCAGTTATAGATAAATATATCGAAATATGTCGAAGTACAAATGAAACCTGGGGCCATCCCCTTTCGTTTGATACCCATATTGTACCTAGGGCAAGTTTGAGGTTTTTGGCAATCACATTTTCACCGATAACTCAGTTATCGATCAATTTATCGAAACCTATTGAAGTCCAAATGAAACCTGCGGCCTTCTCCTTTCTTTTATACCCATATTGTAGGGTAATATTAAGGTTTTCGGGCAATCGAATTTTGACCGATAACTTAGTTATCGATCAATTTATCGAAATATATCAAAGCCAAAATGAAACCTAGGGTCTTCCCCTTCATTTGATACCCATATTGTACGATCTTTCTATACCTATATGCGAAATATCATAAGTATAGCTTCAATATACTTAGAGTTATATGGAATAAAAAAATTTCTAAAAGTAACGGTCTCTAGCAGGGTCGGAACCCCCAAAATTAAAAAAAATAGCTTATAACTCCGTCCAGACTATAACCTGAAGGCGTGCCAAATTTCAACAAAATCCGTCGATCCATTCTCACGTTTTTAGGGAACAAAAGCAAACGTCTGGACATCCAAACAAGTAGGATTATTGCCTACTGAAGAATTTACCAAATTCGAATATTTTGAAAAAAGTTTGTTGAAAACCGGTTTTCAAAAATTTTCTTTTGCGGTATTCGAATACAAATTCAAATGTTGATTTGATACAATATTGTAGGGTAATATTAAGGTTTTTCGGCAATCGCATTTTTACCGATAACTCAGTTATAGATAAATTTATCGAAATATGTCGAAGTCCAAATGAAACCTGGGTCCATCCCCTTTCGTTTAATACCCATATTGTAGGGTAATATTAAGGTTTTTCGGCAATCGCATTTTAACCAATAACTCAGTTGTCGATAAATTTATCGAAATATATCGAAGTCCAAATGAAACCTGGGGCCATCCTATACCTATATGCGAAATATCATAAGTATAGGTCAAGTATACCAGAATTGTATGGGGGGAAAAAAATATAAAAAGTAATGGTCCCTAGAAACGTCCGAACCCCCAAAATTAATAAAAACTAGGTATAAAAATAGCCTATAACTCCTTCCAGACTATAACCTGTATGCGTTCCTTACTTCATCAAAATCCGTCTTGCCATTCATTTCTCAATTGATTGAGTAACAGAAGCAAACGTCTGGACATCCAAACATCGCTACATTCATATTTGAAAGGCTCAGAACCAAAAGGATCTAAGTGACATTTTCTTTGAAATCGAGTTATACCCATATTTGTATAGTAAAATATAGTGTTTATTTGTTGGCAAAGAGATCCGAGACATTTCGGACATTGTAGTGCCATCTATTTCCCATACAATAAACGCTCTACCCAGATTTTACATAGAATTTTCAAAAGGCAGTAAACTTTAAACTTGAATATCTCAAATCAATTTCGGAGTCACTTAGATCCATTTGGTTCTGAGCTCTTCATTTATAATATTAGTATGATTATTGCCTACTGAAGAATTTACCAAACGCGAATATTTTGAAAATTTTGAAAAAGAATATTGAAAACTGGTTTTCAAAAATGTTCTTTTGAGGTATTCGTTGGTAACGTTAGGGGGCCTTTCAAGAATTCAATTTCGACAAATTGTGCCAGGATGAATTCAACTTAAAATGTTGATTTGATACAATATTGTAGTGTCATATTAAGGTTTTTCTGCAATCGAATTTTTACCGATAACTCAGTTATAGATAAATATATCGAAATATGTCGAATACAAATGAAACCTGGGGCCTTCCCCTTTCGTTTGATACCCATATTGTAGGGCAAGTTTGAGGTTTTTGGGCAATCACATTTTCACCGATAACTCAGTTATCGATCAATTTATCGAAACCTATTGAAGTCCAAATGAAACCTGCGGCCTTCTCCTTTCTTTTATACCCATATTGTAGGCTAATTTTAAGGTTTTCGGGCAATCGAATTTTGACCGATAACTTAGTTATCGATCAATTTATCGAAATATATCGAAGCCAAAATGAAACCTGGGGCCTTTCCCTTTCTTTTGATACCCATATTGTAGGGTAATATTAAGGTTTTCGGGCAATCGAATTTTGACCGATAACTTAGTTATCGATCAATTTATCGAAATATATCAAAGCCAAAATGAAACATAGGGTCTTCCCCTTCATTTGATACCCATATTGTATGATCTTTATATACCTATATGCGAAATATCATAAGTATAGCTTCAATATACTTAGAGTTATATGGTATAAAAAAATTTCTAAAAGTAACGGTCTCGAGCAGGGTCGGAACCCCCAAAATTAAAAAAAAAATTGCCTATAGCTCCTTCCAGACTATAACCTGAAGGCGTGCCAAATTTCAACAAAATCCGTCTATCCATTCTCACGTTTTTAGGGAACAAAAGCAAACGTCTGGACATCCAAACAAGTAGGATTATTGCCTACTGAAGAATTTAGGGTGTTGAAAACCGGTTTTCAAAAATTTTCTTTTGCGGTATTCGAATACAAATTCAAATGTTGATTTGATACAATATTGTAGGGTAATATTAAGGTTTTTCGGCAATCGCATTTTTACCGATAACTCAGTTATAGATAAATTTATCGAAATATGTCGAAGTCCAAATGAAACCTGGGTCCATCCCCTTTCGTTTAATACCCATATTGTAGGGTAATATTAAGGTTTTTCGGCAATCTTGTAGTGTAATATTAAGGTTTTTCTGCAATCGAATTTTTACCAATAACTCAGTTATAGATAAATATATCGAAATATGTCGAAGTACAAATGAAACCTGGGGCCTTCCCCTTTCGTTTGATACCCATATTGTACCTAGGGCAAGTTTGAGGTTTTTGGCAATCACATTTTCACCGATAACTCAGTTATCGATCAATTTATCGAAACCTATTGAAGTCCAAATGAAACCTGCGGCCTTCTCCTTTCTTTTATACCCATATTGTAGGCTAATTTTAAGGTTTTCGGGCAATCGAATTTTGACCGATAACTTAGTTATCGATCAATTTATCGAAATATATCGAAGCCAAAATGAAACCTGGGGCCTTTCCCTTTCTTTTGATACCCATATTGTAGGGTAATATTAAGGTTTTCGGGCAATCGAATTTTGACCGATAACTTAGTTATCGATCAATTTATCGAAATATATCAAAGCCAAAATGAAACCTAGGGTCTTCCCCTTCATTTGATACCAATATTGTACGATCTTTATATACCTATATGCGAAATATCATAAGTATAGCTTCAATATATTTAGAGTTATATGGTATAAAAAAATTTCTAAAAGTAACGGTCTCGAGCAGGGTCGGAACCCCCAAAATTAATAAAAAAATTGCCTATAGCTCCTTCCAGACTATAACCTGAAGGCGTGCCAAATTTCAACAAAATCCGTCTATCCATTCTCACGTTTTTAGGGAAAAACACCTTTTTTTTGGATACAAACATTTTTTTCATGATAATTTATCAAGAGTGCAGAATCAGGGTGTTAGTCTACTTAAAAAAAGAAATTGCATTATGGTAAAGTCCAAAAAAAATGCTAAAATCCAAAAAATTCACGGAGGTGCCCCCTGGCTGCCGTCAAAATAAAAAATTAATACCTACCGGAAATGGATTTACCGACTCCGAAAACCCCCAGATGCATATAAAGAATGAAATTTTAATTTGAATGAAAACAATTCGTTTTGCAAAATTCAAAAAAAAAATTTTTAAAAAAATTTAGCTTTTATAAACCATATTATATCGATACAAGTTTGGCTTAAGTGCACCTCCCTATACCTTAATTTTCACGCTGAGCTGTTTAGTAATTGTAATTGTTGTAAATTGTTAAATTTCATAGAAGATATGGAACATATTGTCGATTTTCGAAAAAAAGGATTTAGAATTCAGCCAAGAACAGCGAAAGAAAAAATTAATACCGGAAATGGATTCCTCGACCCCAAAAACCACCAGATGCATATAGAGAATGATTTTTTAACACGGTTTTGAAACAAGTGAATTACTTTTTAAAGAAAAAAAAAAAGTTTATCGAAAAACTGCTAGCTCGAAATTTATGTTAGACCTATAGTTTCTTCGGCAAAAATACTTGAAATGATCCAAATAATCATAATCGCCATGTGCCCCTGATGAAAAAAAAATCGAACCTCTCTAATATATATATATAAGCCATTGGCAATATGTAAACAAACAAAAAAAACTCTTAAAATTTTTGTATTTTACACAATTTATATTTAATCATGCCAAATCATCAAAAGCAAAGAATGCTGATATATTACCATTTTACTTAATATATAAAAAAAAAAAGTTATAAAATTTTTTTCTAAACTTATCATTGTACAAACAGTTAAAGAGCAATGAATGCTAATATACATACTACCATTTTTACCATTATAATACCTAACCAATTAACTAATTATAACAAAACAAAAAAAAATTTCTAAAGCATGAAATTATACAAATAATTTAAAGCAAATAACGCTAATATATGTATGTAAATATTTTCACTTATAACATTTATATTTATACCTAACCAATTAACTATTAAAAACAAAAAAAATACTCATAAGCATGAACTTAGCAACATCCACATAATATTTTTAGTACATATGTATATTTTAACATATAAGATAATAAATGTATACATTTTGAAAAATTAAATTGCTATGAGTGGACGATTGCTTGAAAAGGGAAGGTACACCCTAATTAGTAAACAGTCGTCCACTCAAAGCAATTTAAAATATTGTACAAGAAGAATCCGGCAAAATTGATCATCTTGCGGCATTCTTCTGTTCCCGCAGAAGGGTGGTGTAACGTAACATCGCCCCTAGGCGATATTTTGTAATAGAGCAAAATACAGCCCTGTCGGTAGTTAGCACTACGGCAAGCATCGGCAGATTTGTAAATGCATGCGTATTAGTGAGAGCGCTTTGGTCGCTCAAACCAATTGATTTTCGCGTCATTCGCTTGTTACGTGTCGATTCTGGGCGTAACCGGAAACTTTGTACCCAGAAGATTATCTAACCAAAAATCGTAACCGGTGCATGTACCCGCGATTCTAGCGCGCATGGTAACGATGTCAAAAACAAACAATGCGCAAAAGAGAATAAAAGGCAAACGCGCACGAAAAATCACGTAAAAAAGTGATTATATTGTTTATTAATTCTTCTGAACTAGTATGTGTATAAAATTAGTGCTATTTTCTGCCCAAAAAAAAAATTTACAAAACACGTGCAATTTGTCGCGGTTACTTGGCGTTACCACCTCTTTCGGTGGTTACGAAATTGAACTGGAACTTGAGCCGGCAGAATACCAAACGGGTGTAAAAGTTTCCAAGACATTTGTTTGCCGGGTAAATCGAATGTTGTTACCACTATAGAATCGACCCGTTAATGTTTAATGGAATATTTCCCAAAAATTTCTTATTTTTTAATTCAATTCTTTTATACTTGTTTGCGCAATAATAGCCCCGCTAATTTACATAAAAATACCTAAATATTCATAGTTTTTTTTTAACATACATATACCAAAAATTTTTTATTTTACTGCTTTATTAAGTTTTTTTTTATTTACATACAACCCCTATAATTTTTACTACTCCCGCCAATTATACGTACGTACATACATATTTTTCACATTTGCTGCGCAAATATGCGACAACCATGCGCGAAGTTGTTTTGCCACTTGTTCAGCGACGACTAAATCGTTTGGTAGGCAAAGAGCGCAACCTGTCTGTGTGAAGAGCGTAACATGTTTGTCTGATCTTAAGATCTATGAAACGCCGATGCTTGATCTAGAGTTTTATTAAAGATATGCTGATACCCATATAGGACGGCAGTGTACATATCAGGCCTAGGCAATTTTGCAATTGAGGCAGTGTTAGTGAGAGCGCACCACTGAAATGCTGTCGTTTGTTTGTGTTCAGTGCGTCGCTAGCTAAGAAAGAAGCAAGGTGGTGCGCATCATTTTTGTTATCGCGCAAGAAATAAATATTATTACACAATGTGTATGAATATAATTATTTCGTGTATGTTGATGAATGCTTTTAGCAAAAGCAAACTTTTATGTTTTTTCATTTGATGTACGCATTTGTTATCATGAAATAATTACATTGATTCATTTAGTGAAATACTTCCGCATAAGCTGTTGCTTTGTTGCTTGATAGTAAGACACTGAACAGAAATAGTTAAACAACAGCACTTCGTTTATCAGTGCGCTCACACAAGCGAAGCAAGCAAAGAGCGTAATAATCAAAGATGACTTGATACGAAACTCTTTCCCGCTCTCTCATTTCGGTCCTCGATTATGCAGTGTTGCCTACTTTTTTATGTGTGCGCTAGTTGGCAATACTACACAATCGAGGACCATCTGACATTAGATACATAAACAATGAGGAGCCAGAAAGCAAAAAACGCACCAAATTTGGGAAAATCAAACTAGTGAACATTTCGATAAACTTAAAATATCACACGATTGAGAAAAAATACGTAAAGTATGAAATAGTACAATCTAAGGAAATAGCTGCAGAAAATATATGTAGAAAATGATATTTTTTTCACGCATTTGAGTGGTTTACAGGTATAAAAAAAGCTTACAAGATACAAACAATACGCCTTTTCTTTTTGTATTATTTGCAAATATTTATTTTAATTATAGTTATTTTTATTTGAAATCGTACTATTTCCATTACCATGTTCTATTTCATTACGAAATGTACATCATTCAGGATTTTACCTTATTTTAAGATATCTTGTGAATTTTAACTTTATATTATGAATTATTTATTATTTCATATATTTTATTTTAAATATATCTTGTCTCATTTTATACGTTCCGAGCAAGAAAAATTCAAAAATGAATTCGATAGCACCTTTTTGCACACCTCTTGGTCTCTGAGAATTGAAAAATTCCTAAAAAGCTACTCAAAATGCCCATATTTTGTTTTCACCATACTGGCATCATTGGAAAATGTTATAAAAAATGACCACTTTTTGAGCGCTCTCAGAGAGCGCGAAGTTTCGTATCTAGTCATCTTTGGTAATAATCTGTGTGAATTTGGTTCTCAATTATACGGACAATTGTCCCACTAAATGCCTGGGCCTGGTACATATGCAACTGATTTTTGATTTAGCTGAAATTGAAAAAAAAGTGAACAAAAATTTTAAAGAGGCGCGCTTAGTTTTTTTTTTGACAAAGTAAGTGAATTTTTCTTCAAAATAAATTTATGTAAGAAAAAAAAATTTCATAGGTGCATACCTCCCTACAAATCAGTATAGTATCTATTTTGTTTGTCGTTCGAACAAAGTGCAGGTCCCTTTCTAAGCTTCAAGCAGTCCATTAGTGAAACTCTCATCAAAATTCATTTCCTAGTTTCCAAGATCCTTAAGTTCAAACAGACAGACAATAATTTAAAAAATTTATCAGATGAACTCTATAGCATTCCCCAAGTAATTTTTTCAAAGAAATTTTTAATGTACGACTTTTCTAGAGATTTATTATAGCATAGATTTAACTTAAACAATGTTTAAAACGTATAAAAAGTATAACTAAGTCAACAAAACAAAAAATAAGTGTGTTCTTGAAAAATTATCATGCTTGATAAATAGTTAAGAAGAAAAATATTTCATTTTTAGTAAAACTCAAAAATTATTTTTTTTTTTTGCGTCAAAGCCAAATGAAGTCATTTTGTCATAATTCAAAACGCTTGAAATATTTTTTCTGATTTTTTATCATGAAGGCAGAATGGGAGGGTAAGGTTGTTCAGAATCTTTAGCAACTTAGGAAAGTGCTTTTTACACACAATTTACTTACCTTTCCATTTTGATTCTTGTTCGCAAAATAAACATATGGCATTTAGGAATGTTACTCGACAAAGTTAACCGACTTAGGTATTTGTCATCGGTGAGGGAAACTAAGTTGCCACATGGTACACAATGAAACTAATATAATAATTTCGACGTCGATTATAAAAGAAATAAAAACTTTCTTCATTTTTCAATACAATTTGAACAAATACATTTGGAGCCAAAAAAGAGCTAAAAATTAAAAAAAAGGACTAGAAAAAGAGCTAGGAGCTAAAACAGAATTTTGGAGCTAAACGCCAAAAAAAAAGAGCTAGATCTAGCTCTAAAAGCACCAAAATGGCAACACTGGTAAACACAGAAGTGTGAGCGCACAATGATTTGCAAACAGCAACACACAGACTGATATACAGTCCGAAATGTATATTAAATAATAGTCCCACACTTTAATATTTGTAATTAAACTGCACTAAAACACTGTTTTCAGGTTTCAAGTAGTTAAATTAATCAAATATGAGGTAAAAACAACAAGATGAATAATCTCTACATCAAGCATCGGCGTTTCATAGATCTTAAGATCAGACAAACATGTTACGCTCTTCACACAGACAGGTTGCGCTCTTTGCCTACCAAACGATTTAGTCGTCGCTGAACAAGTGGCAAAACAACTTCGCGCTTGGTTGTCGCATATTTGCGCAGCAAATGTGAAAAATATGTATGTACGTACGTATAATTGGCAGGAGTAGTAAAAATTATAGGGGTTGTATGTAAATAAAAAAAAACTTAATAAAGCAGTAAAATAAAAAATTTTTGGTATATGTAAAAAAAAACTATGAATATTTAGGTATTTTTATGTAAATTAGCTATTATTGCGCAAACAAGTATAAAAGAATTGAATTAAAAAAAATGTTTAAAAAATAAGAAATTTTTGGGAAATATTCCATTAAACATTAACAAGCGAATGACGCGAAACTCAATTGGTTTGAGCGACCAAAGCGCTCTCACAAATACGCATGCATTTACAAATCTGCCGATGCTTGCTCTAGATACATAAGTTGTTTCTGTATATTTGAAATTTCTTTGAAAAATGACTGGGATATGACTTGGGGAATGTTTAGGCAAAGCTAAAGAGTCAAATAGAGGGGAGATGGCAAAATGTCGAAGTTAGACTGTTAAAAAACGCCTTTACTTTAGGTGGTTGCCGTAGACATAAACGGGATATAATGTGGGAAACTAAATATTGTTCTGAACCTTCTCAGCCTGTAAATTGTTTTGCAATTGAAGGTAGCAGGAATTTATTAACTGCTTAGGTACATACCGAGCAAAGCTGGGTACCCTGCTAGTATGAAATAAATGTAAAAACTTACATACAATACTTAAGTGCCTTTTAGCTAATTTTTTACATGTTTTGGATTTTCTTGAATAAATCTAGCTCTTTTTTTCTGAAATCTAGCTCCAAAATAAATTGTATCCTGGCAACACTGGTGTTTACTGCTTTCTGCGCTCATTCTGCCTTATTTCCTGCATTCCAACTGAACATTCTCTGTTGAAATTGTGCAGAGTTCCAGCATAACTCTTTTATGCTGTGTTTAGTGACTGCTGTCTATACAACATATTTTGGAAAAAATGTTGCAGTGTTTTGATTAAAATAAATACTCCTGGTAACTTACAGTCCAGTGTTCCTGAACAAAGCTTAGACTTCGTAAATCTTTCTTTCTTCACTTATCACTATGCTAGATTGCTGCATAAAGAAGTGCTCCAGCCCAAAAAAAATATAGCGCGGCGATACTTATGTTTGCTGCTGGCTTTGCGAGAATATGGCTCACGTTTCTTGCGCCGGCATGGGTAACATTGGAGGTCGGGTTGTTGATTTGATATCAAACAAAATCGGTCTGAACTGGACGTGAACGGAATGGCGAACTATTGAAAATGATATGCGGGCTTTCATGAGACAGACTCAGAAAGAGTTCAATAATATTTTTATTGGTTTTCGCGACCTTCACGAGAGTTTTAAGTTGTTTGAAAACCACTTCAAGAAACTAAAGGTCATATCTGAATCTCCCAAAAGGAAAAAGTGTTTGTTAGAGAAACCAACTAACTCTGACTGACTCCCATGTCGTGAACAGAGATCCCCTATTACGCCGAGTACATCTGATGCGTTAATTTCTTTGTGTACTTCGGCGAAAGAGTTAACTTTAGAAAGGCCTAAAGAACCTCCTCGTGGTCCTATAGTTCCTTCTTCTGATCAAGTCACGGCTGTCTTAGCCGTGGATATCTCAGAAGATGCCGTAGTACCTACACTAAGTGTGGTTGAACCTATTGTTCCCCAAGCACCAGCGATACTTTCGCTGATGCCCTGCTTAGCTCCCCTAGTAGCTCCAATTCCGGTCGAACCACCGTTCAACGGCCTTCGAAACCGACAGCCTCTAGAAATACAACACCTCGTATCTCTACATTTCCTCCTTCAGCTATGGGCGGGATCCATTGTATTTTTGTGCAGAATACCTTTCTGAATAGGCAATAAAGATAACATAAAGGGAATAAAAATATAGTGTACATGCATATACATATGTAAATAGCTAATAACATAAGATGAAAATTTGAAATAAAAAATCGCGCGATATAATAATCATTAGTTTAAGATGACAATAAAAAATAAAAAAAATACCATGGATCCTGCCCATAGAGTGGGAACGGTGGCATGTTGCCACTATTACCAGTGACACTATTAATTGTCACCGACCCAAACTGTATGGTACCAGCAACCCAACATGACTTCCTCAATGCCATGTTTGAGTGATCTCTCCTACAGGTAAACGATGTACTGAATAGTAAAAACAAGATGCTGGACTTTTGTGGATAGTTCTCAGGGCAATGTGCTCACTCGAATATCTCCATTGTCCCTTCCGGAAGATCCATTACACCATTCACTTGAGTTAGCTGTAGATATTAACAGACAAATCGTGCCCAGTGGACCTAAAGTGAACTCTCATTCTCGTGTTAGATGCTTTTACAAAGCGGATTTAGTTATGCTAAACGAATTGATTGCTGACCACGTCTGGTCTGAATTTTATGCCTGTACAGATATTGAATCAGCAACTTCCTTATTTTACACTTCTCTTTATGGTTTCTTTGAAAGCTGTGTTCCATTTCTCTACGTCAAGGCTAAGTCGAGGAAGGCACTGTGGTTCTTAAGTCAACTTGTCAGACTTAATAATATTAAATCTAGACTTTACAAGCGATTCAAGAGATCTGGCACATCTGCTGACTGCTCGAAGTATTTAGTTGCCCACTCTAACTTTCAGCGTCTAAATCAGTTATGTTATAAGGATTACTTAACTTGTTGCAAAACTCAATTTTTGAACAATCCGAAAAAATTGTATAGCTTTGTTAACTCTAAACGCAAAGTCTCTGGATTTCCATCGTCGCTTACGTTTGGGTGTAAGAGTGCTACTACCGATGACAATTTTGCAGAGTTATTTTCTGAATTCTTTAAATCGACCTACTCCTCTAGCAGTTCCCAAGTTAAGGAGTATCCATATAATTTGGCTAGTTCCAACAACATCAGGAACCCTGTTATTGATATTAACATTGTTGTTCAGAACCTCGAATCACTGCATCCCATATTCTCCCCGGGTCCTAATGGGGTCCCTAATTGTGTGCTAAGGTACTGTGCTCAGCACTTATCTGGACCGATCTTAATGCTATTTAATATGTCTCTTGATTCTGCGTCGTTACCATCTCTCTGGAAATAATCTTTTATTATTCCCTTGTATAAAAAAGGTAGCAGATCAAATATTGAGAACTACAGAGTCATTGTTAAGCTTTTAGCTATTCCTAAAACTTTTGAACAGATCATTACTAAACAGCTTCAGTATCAGTGTACGTCTTTATTATCCCCTTGTCAACATGGTTTTATTCCTCGTACGTCAACCACTACCAACTTGATTGAGTTCGCATCCTTAGTAATCGACGGGGTTTTGAGAAGAAATCAAACGGATGTGATCTACACTGACTTTAGCAAAGCTTTCGATTCGATCATGAGCTTTTAAATTATAAACTGGATTTACTCGGTTTTCCGGTTCATATTTTAGCATGGCTCACAAGTTACCTTATCTACAAACAGGACTCAAACAGTTATGTTCAGTCGCACAATTTCCAAATCCATTGACGTAACTTCAGGTGTGCCTCAGGGGAGCCAATTGGGTCCATTGGTGTTTACCCTGTTCATAAACGATTTACCGCAGGTTATCTCATTTTCCAAAACCTTAATGTACGCGGATGATGTTAAACTTTGCTACACGTACTGTCCCTCTGACAAGTCGGCAGGTGCTCTTCTCCAGGCTGATTGGGACTCATTCCATTGCGGATGCACGGTTACTTGCGTTAAATTGCTCTAAATGTAAACAAATGACATTCCATAGAACGAAGCCAGTTCTGACATCCTATTTATTAAACGATACCGA
Organism: Sphenella marginata; assembly: GCA_951509765.1. NCBI lineage: Eukaryota > Metazoa > Arthropoda > Insecta > Diptera > Tephritidae > Sphenella > Sphenella marginata. The sequence continues at coordinate 9,765,509 of OX608078.1, forward strand.
CTTAGAACGCATATCCGTTGTTGACGGTCTAAGTGACATTTTTGATGCTAAACTGTGTTTTAATATGCATATTTCTTCGATTACTAACAAAGCCAAGAGTATGTTAGGATTTGTGAAGAGGTGGGCTAAACAGTTCGATAATCCGTTTCTCACTAAGACGCTCTACACATCGTTAGTCCGCCCTATACTTGAGTACTGCTCGATTGGTGTCCCGTATATCAAAACCATATAAAACGAATTGAGTCTATACAAAAGCAATTCCTAATTTTTGCCTTCCGCGGACTCAATTGGAACCGAAATATTTATCCACCTCCTTACAGAAACCGACTTCTTCTAATTAATTTACCCACTCTGGAAAATCGAAGAATTGAAATTTGAAATTGACTCTTCTGAACTAGTTGGCAAATTAAATTTAGCTGTACCTGCTAGAAGGTCCAGACACTACGTCCCGTTTCATTTACCTCTTTGTAATTCAAACTTCGTCAAAAATAGTCCCCGGCTTATCTGGTGTTCGTACTACAATGACTTGTCTGGCTGTATAAGCTTTGAACGTACAATTGCCACTTTACATAACGACATACTTGTATTTCTTAGATCTTAAAAGTAGATTGGAAAATCGTCCTTTTTCAGTCCTCTTTAATCTCTACGCACAACTTTATGAATTCATCGACCGAAATTAACGGTGGATTGGAGACACGGCCTCAAGATTCCTGAGCATATCCCTGCGTGAATACATCGACCGAATGTCAGGGTGGATTGGAGACTGGTGGACGCTTTGTATTAGTGTCGACTTAAAATAAATAAATAAATAGAATATATATATAAAAAAATGGTGGGGAAAAAAGTATAGTAATTCATCAATTGAGAACGGCTGGACCAACTTGGCTCAAATTTTTTTTTCAGTTCTTCGTAATTGCTAGGAGAAGGTTTTTACGAAAGAGAATTTGGGAAAACCTTGCGGAAAAGTCGGAAAATTGGAGAAATCGGTTCATCCGTTCTCAATTGATGAATTACTATTTATACATTTTTTACACCATTTGACAAAGTCACATGCTCTAGGCGAAATGGCGCCCAAATTATCAACCGATTTTTATGAAATTTTCACAGTTTATTCTTGGGATTAAGAATTAAATCATAGGCTATATATATTTATGGACAGTGCCACACCCCAGGCTATATAAAATTTCAATTAACTCTGAGTATATTTGATCTAAATTAATGGTTTTTGGATGTGTGTCCTTTGGAAAAGTGGTCTGCGCTACGTGTGTTGTTTGTACTTCAATAATGATCAAAGTTTATGGTCTATCTCTTTTAAACTTTCCAGATGGGTTCAGAAGATTGTTGTGTACAATTTAGGCTATATTAATTTTTGGAAAAGTGGGCGGTACCACTCCCCCAGGCTATATTAAATTTTAACTTTTTATAACTCTGAATATATTGGTCTTAATTAATGATTTTTGGATATATGTGTAATTCGGTCAAGATTTATATAATTTGGAAAAGTGGCCGGTGCGATGCCCACAGTTTTTGTGTTTGTTTGTACTTCAATAATGATCAAAGTTTATGGTCGATCTCTTTTAAACTTTCAAGATTGGTTCAGAAGATTGTTGTGTACGATTTAGGCTATATTAATTTTTGGAAAAGTGGGCGGTGCCACTCCCCCTGGCTATATAAAATTTAAACTCTTCATAACTCTGAACATATTTGGTCTAAATCAATGATTTTTGGATATGTGTGTCCTTCGGTCAAGATTTATATAATTTTGTAAATGTGAGCGGTGCCACGACCATATTTTTTGTGTTTTGTTTGTACTTCACCAATGTCCAAAGTTTATGGTCGATCTCTTTTAAACTTTCCTAATACGTTAAAGGCTTTGTTAGGTATGACCGAAGCTATGTATGCAAATTTTTTGAAAAGTGGCAGCTGCAAGCCTACAACCTAAGTAATATTTAAATTCCTTATATACCTGAATGTATTTGCTTTAGTGAAATTTTAACGTACATATGTTCATTAATCTTAATGAATGCACCTCATTTTTAAGCTGTTGCATAGATTTTATCGCGGGCTTGGCACCTAAATCAAAAAAAAAACGGAACGGATAAAAGGTTCGACAAGGCTCGAAAGAAAGGGAATATTGGTTGTTGTCTTTGTTTATCTTCACTTCTGCGCTGTAGATGGATTGGAAACGCCAGATGGTCCACACCAACACACACATAATTGCGTTTGTTGCTGTTTAGATTAGTACAATAATTATGTACACTAGATGGACCCGTGCGCCTTGCGCAAAGAATTCACCACTACTCTCAGAGACATCTATAATCCAGTAGATAAAGTCTCTGATTCAAAATGGCGTTGCAGTACAAATTGATTGTTTTGTGCATTCACAAACTTCAAAACTTCAGACTTAATTTTTCAAGCTAAATATCTCTAAAAGGCTTTAAGGCAATGACCGGAAAGGTTGGGACCTGAAAATTTATCAGAATATTAACGATATCGATAGGATGTTTATGAAAAAAAAAAAAACAGTAGTTTTGGAAGAAGAGGGCGTGGTACCTCCAATGCGTTCTTAATTTTTAAGGCTAAATTTCCCTAGAAGCGTTCATGGCATGTGCATAGAAATCACTATGCCAATATACCATGTTCACCCAAAAAAGATTTATCGAAAAATGGGGCCTGGCATACTTACTAAACTTTTGATGCGGAATATATCTAAAACTATTGGAAGAAGGGCCTGAAAACCATTATGGAGGTAAGCTATATCAGTACTCTTAAACCTAGAAATACCATGCTTTTCACATGGTCAGCTCTATGCGGCGTGTTCCCGTGTAGGAAAACATCGCTATTTATTTACGCTCCCGGACAGAAAAAAAAACAGCCTTAAACTAAATATTAAAATTATATATTTTTGAAGTTGTATACAAAATAAAGTAGTGAAAAACGTTAATTTTCTAATAAAAATAATACCGGTGTAATAATAATAATTTTTTTAATGAAATTAATAAAAATCTATTTTGAGCAGAACGAAGTTTTTCATAAAAAAAAAAAAAATTTTAAATGATAAGCTAATATCTCGAAAACTATCTGGTTGAGCAAAAAACAATGTAGGATGCATTTATAGCAAATTTTAATCGTGTTTTTGATTTTTTGTAAACGTTTTTGCAACTGCTTGACCCGTTCGTGAGATATACGTAATTAAAGGGAGCCATCTTTTTGGTTTTTTCGAATAACGGTAAATTGCAAATATCTCAAAAACATTACCATAGAATCAAAAATGAACTCAATTTTCGAAATCAGGGGGTGATTTTACATACCACTTTTACATAACGACGTTTCTGATAAAGAAAAAAAGTTGATATTCATGGTCCAATGTATTTATGTACACATGAAGTTAATTTGCAATTTCGACCTTTATTAGAAGTCAAATATTGAATACATCTCATCATATCACCATAAAATGCTAAGTGTTTTTATTTGAACGGAAATAGTGTATAGCAAAAGTTGCTAAGTGATTTTTATTCTTCGCAACCAATATGTGAATGAGTTTACTTCCAAAAAAATTGTTTAATGATTTTACTTCCAAAAAAATTTATTTTTAGTCCCACATTTTTCTGTTGTGACCTGCTGAAAAATTAGTGATTCATTTTTTGAGACTAGAGACACCTTTCTGAATACCGAATTATCTCAAAATGAAAATTAACCAGGAAATGTCTCTATTAGTTACCAGGGAGAGCTTACAGAATTCACCCATAAGTTAATTTTTCTTCATATACATTTATTTATTTCATAGTTACCTTCCTAAAAGTTGGTATATCTTTTTTGCTTGTAGTCCGATATTGATAAGGCAAAGTGCAGTTTACTTCCTAAGTTTATTGGTGAAACTCTTATCAAAATCCATTTCTTATTTTCCGAGATCCTTAAGTTCAAACAGACACAGACAATAATTCTAAAAATGGCTCAGATGAACTCTATTACCTTCCTCAAGTTCTCCCCAGTAATTTTTTAAAAAAAAATTTCAATGTACAGACAAGACATTTCTATAGTTTTATTATAGCATAGATATTCAAGTAATAAGGGATTGTAGTAAATATGAGAATGTTTAGAATAATTTGGTATAAATATGCTGATAAAATTTTAATATACGCAATCATTGTCCATTGCGTTTGATAGTAGCACCAAGCAAAGCTACATACGGTCATTCTTTTATTTAATGCTATTTCAGTGTAAAGTCTAGGGCACAGCCGGAAATAGAACTTTCCTCCCTTCTTTTTAGTTAGTCCCGATGGGTATTCTCAATTACTTTTATTGATTTACCATATAACACACTTTTTACTAGGATTCATTTTGCTATTCAGTTTACAATTGAAAGCTTCTGAGAATGCAACAGTATTCGAAAGCGTACCAATCACGCGATATGCTGACGGCGAATGGGCATCCTTTTCCATTTGTAAAATACTCGTCTCGTTGGTGGTGCTAGAGCACCATACCTGAAATGAAAAAGTTAATTAACTTTTATTTAACCAAAAAAGCCTGACTTTGAATTTTATGACTACATATAATGTTGCTTTAAAAGAGGTTTATTATTAAAATTAACTAACAGTCGTGGTTGGTATCGCTTAATAAAACAATAGCGCTGAAATAAAAAAGGGAAACGGCCTCAGTTTTAATCAGGGTTCGGAATTATTCGTTTATGAATATTCAAGTACGTTCTTACAGTTTCCTACCAGCGAACCTGAACATTAAAAAAAGGACGTGTGGCACTCGGGGACTGCCGCGGTAAAGCTATTGCATATTGTCAACTTATGCCAGGCCCGTACGCAGCGGTGGGGGTTTTGAATTTAAAAATCTTCCCCTGCGCACATACATATTTTTATTATTTTATTTTACACACAATTTGAGTTGACAATTGCAACAACAAAAATCAAAGGGACTAATAAATAAATAAATAATCTAAACAGCAACGAAGGCACTTATGTACAGCGTGTATGTGCACCATCTTGCGTCATCTGGCGGTTCCAGTGCCATCTACAGCGCAGTAGTGAAGATAAACAAAAACAACAACCAATATTCGAATAAATAGATCCAATTTTATGTATTCGGCCTGTTGCTAATACCTTTTCAAATCTGGCGTTTCCAGTGCCATCTACAGCGCAGTAGTGAAGATAACAAGACAATAACCAATATTCGCATAAATAGATCCAATTTTATGTATTCGGCCTTTTCGAAATTGTATCCGTTCCGGTTTTTTTAATTTAGGTGCCAAGCCCACGATAAAATCTATGCAATAGCTTAAAACAAATTTCCATTCCTGTTCGCCAATATGTACGCATAAAAAAATCGCTATCGTTCGTATTCGCTAATGGATGCTCGAATGCTCACATACACATATGTAGCAATACCTGAATAGTCGTTTTGTTGTTCATGTTCTAAACTGAACAATATTGTTGTGAGGAACATTCGCAGAATGATGAAGTAGTAAATGTATGTATGTAGATATGTACTTCGATTGAATGCTTATGCATGTATCTTGGGTGGCATATTCGGTATATCGAATGTAATGTTAACCAATAACCATTTTGGCGGCACTTGCGGGATTTATTCAGGGACGTATCAAGATTACTTCGGGATTGGTTTCGGGATTATTCCGGGAATTTTTTAAGAATATTTTTAGAACATTTTCGGGACAATTTTAAAACGTTTTCGGATTATATGCATTATGTCCAAAAGACTTATTACATTTAAGAGCTCAGGTGGCCCAATACTCGAATGAGCAGCAACAGAACATGACGAAATCCTTAAAATACCCTACAAGACGACATCAGGCACATACCATGCTTTATATGTACAGCCATATCTCGGGCTTCCCGAAAAGTCATGTAATTTTTTAAAATGTTTTTATTAGGTCGCTTTCGTCATATCTGTCCGCGGATTTTTGCATTCGATTTTAAACCAACTTCCTGTTGAACTAGGTTCTTGAAATTTTCACCAGAGTTCATGTACCGATGACAATGCAATATTATGAAACAAAAATTACGATAGGTGGAGCGTGGGCCGCTATATTTCGAAAATTCGCATTTATGGTCTCATTTGGATGATTACGATTAAAATAAATATTTCGAAAAAAAAATGCAAATAGCTTTACAACTCGCAAGTTAAATGTACACTTCCCAAGTGGTGAATTACCTCCCCTCGAATTGATGCTTTAATGTTTCCCACTATTCGTTGCGTTGGACCTTCTTTGTGTTTATGTTCTTTGGCTTAATTTCATATATCCCATTGATCGTCCTTTCTTGAGCTTAGTCGTCTTATTGCCACAGATATTAGAAGAAGTAGTGGATTATAGCATGATGTTCATTAGACAATCTTCGGCGCCATTTGCATGTTAAAACGCACTTCACCACATTAGTGGATTATAGCATGACGTTCGTTAGTCAATCTTCGGCGCCATCTGCATGTGAAAACGCACTTCACCTGTAGGAAGTAGTGGATTATAGCACTATGTTCGTTAGTCAATTTTCGGTGCCATCTGCATGTGAAAACGCATATTTAACACATTCATTCAACCGACCACCGCAGCAAAGAGGATAGAAAATAAGAGACGTCAGTTCGCTACTCGGCGAATGGCAAAATTTTGTTGATCGCTGATTTCTGTCTACTCGATGATATCTCTCAGGGTTTCGGCCGTTCCTCTTTGTTTTCTGTCCTACATTTGAGTTTAATTTTGAGCAAGAAACTTGTGGGAATTGAGTGTCGGCTGAGTGATTTGCGAAAAAGTCAAAAAGTGAAAAAGCAATATTATGAGTGATTGTCTAAGTTTGTAAACAGTGAAAAAGTGACGCTTATTGAAATTTGTGAGAATAATAAAGAAAAGTGAAGTTAATTCGTGTTCTATTAATTAACGAAGTGAAGGAAAGTTAATATAATTAGTGGTCAAATAAATTATTGAAAAATTGAAGACTGTGTTGTGTTTATAAAGGTGTTTTTGCTTCTTTGGTAAAAAGTATATGTGGCTTAGGGCAAGGAGTGGTGTTTGTGTGTATATAAGTGTCCAATTGTGCATTAACTTAGCGGAAAAGTGCAGAAATTTTAAATAACAATTCCGATATGCATTTCATATATTATTTGCAGTAGTATTTTTAAAATCTCTGCAATTTTGTATGCATGCATAAATGTTTTGTTGACATCGTAAAAAGGGAAGAAGTGAAAATTATACCTACATTATATCTACTAGTAATTTATGTAACATTTTTATGCGAATAATCATATATTTTTCTACATACATACATATGTACATGCCAACCTTCATAAAACACCTTGCAACAATAAGCAAACAAAATGTTTACAACCTCGCGTGCATAAATACATATATGTACATATGCACGTATGTATGCTTGGCTGTCTAAAAAATCTAAGTCCAACAACAAAAACCAATTTTACGCACAAAACTACGAATGCAACAACAAAAACCATTTCTACGAACAAAACTACAAATCCAACAACAAAAATTTCATTCATAAAAATATTTGTCGAGGAATCTAAAATGAAATGTTGCAACAAGGCATATTGGCAAAAATCACAAAAATTCAATTTTTGTCGATTTTATAAATTCCAACTTCAATCCATGCGGGGTATTCCATACATCGCGCTCCTTCAATTGCGAACCAAAGTTTGTGCAAAACTTAAGTTGGTATCAATTATCCTAGTATGTTATAGAAACAATTAAAAAACAATGTAAAGATATTGTTTAGTAGTAGGCCCAAACTTTTGTAAAAAAATAATTAAGAAAGCTTTTCTCTACATGTCGTAAATAATTCACTAAAAGTTTCCCTTATTCAGAAGGAGTTTTCTTATCAGCATAAGCTATGGCTCGTTTTCACCTGTCTTTGGAGTGACTCATGTGTTTCTTCTTCTTCTAGCTAAAATCTGTCGAAATTTGGTCAACCATGTTTGTTTTGGGCCAAGTGTGGCCGTGATGGCACAGAAGTACCCAAGCAAATATCAAAAAATCCAAGTCGCAAAACAGCTCAAAACAAATATTGCCTACTCAAATTTACTAAAAAGCTCCAAATAAAAATGTTACTCATTCAACAAAAGCCAATTTCGTGAGTGGAAACAAAAGTTGAGTAGTTGTCAAACTCACGAAAATGCGCAAAAGAAAATGACCGAAACCCTGAGACAAATCGGCAAAATGTTTTTTAGTCACTTTCAGCGAGCATTTCGTTCATATCAACGAACTGACGTCTCTTATTTTCTATCCTCTTTGACCGCAGTACGCGTAAAAAGTTGGATGTGCTGATTTTGACTGCCAACCATCATCAGATAAAAGAAGTAAGGAAAGGGCTGTCTTCGGCTGTGCCGAAGGCTTTATACCTTTCATGAATACGCATATTTTTTTTAAGTGTCCTACATGGCCAAACCACATTTATCGGAACAATCGGTTATATGGAAGCTATATGTTATGTTACTCCGATCTGTATGATTTTCATTACACACATCACATTTATAATAAGTACCAACTTTGCAAAATTTTACATTCCTAGCTTCTTAACTGCAAAATTTATAGTCCAAAACCCATTTATCGGAACTATCGATTATATGGGAGCTATATGTTTTGTTGGTCCGATCTGGGTGATTTTCACTATACAGGTTACAAATATAATATGTACTAAACCTGCAAAATTTCGCTCTCATAGCTTTTTGATTGCAAGAGTTATAGGCCAAAACCCATTTATCGGAACAATCGATTGTATGGGAGCTATGCGTTGTATTGGTCCGATCTTACTGGTTCCGACAAATGATTAATATAATACAAACTGGCGGCTCCATACCAAATTTCATCGAGATATCTCTAAAACTGAGGGACTAGTTTGCGTTCAAACAGACAGACGGACAGACGGACGGACAGACGGACATGGCTAAATCAACTCAGCTCGTCGCCCTGACCATTTCGGTATACTTAATGGTGGGTCTATCTCTTCTTCTTCTCATACTTACAAACATCGGACCAAAGTTATAATACCATTTCATGTTCATGAAAGGTATAAATATGGATAATCATTGAGTCGCGCTTACCACAAGAATGGATAAAAAAAGTGGACAATTTTGTTAGGCGAGGTTCACTTTTTACCCATGTTGAAAAGATGTTTGAGTGTAAGTGTAAGTGCATACTTTTAGGCACTTGTCGCTTTCCATACAAATTCTAAAAATATGAGTCGATGATAGTAAAAATTTGTGAATTTTTGGAATCAGAGTTTCACCATGGTTAGCCATGGTTGGTAGGGTACATATATGTACAAAAGGTAGCAGATCAAATATTGTGAACTACAGAGGCATTGCTAAGCTTTCAGCTATTCCTAAAACTTTTGAACAGATCATTACCAAACAGCTTCAGTATCAGTGTACGTCTTTATTATCCCCTTGTCAACATGGTTTTGTTCCTCGTAGGTCAACCACTACCAACTTGATTGAGCTCACTTCCTTAGTAATTGACTTGCGTTAAATTGCTGCAAATGTAAACAAATGACATTTGTTTTGATATCCATTGACTAAGTGCAACAAAACGTTGCAATCACGGGCGATAGAGGGACAGAACTTGTGGCAAGGTGCAATGATCGCGGAGTGTGCACTGGCTTTTAGGCCTAGAGCTTCAGAATCGTGGTTCGATAACGCGATCATAACACAGCACTGCCCTCCTCAGTCAATGGTCACACACGATAAATTTATTTTGCACACTGGGGTCTTCAGCAGAATAATAACAAAAACAAAAAAAAACCCTAATCACTGTATACACAATTATACTTACTTGCCACACTTCAGCAACATGACCCTCCGCACTACCCTTCTCTACGCCAGGCAGCTCATTTCATGAGGTTGGTGGCTGCCTCTATACCCGCCCTACCATTGGCCTTTTAGATGTCATTTAGGGCCCCAAATACATTACCACTATTTCACCATGTCTCAAACCAAATAAAAGAGAACTAGTTAGCCATCATTATAATTATTATTAAGAAAAAGAAATTTCAATCCATTACAAAATTATGATTTTACTTAGTCTCTTGGACTTGTCGGAAAAAATTTTCGACATGGTATTTTAAACTTTTAATTAAAACTACCGAACAATAATAAGTACCCCCTAAATCTCTACCTCAACAGCTGATTATTAACAGGAAACTTAAGTGCAAAAAAATTAGAAATATATATAGAAGTAAACATGTACATATGTATGTAAATATGTGTGCGAGACTATGTGCGGAGTTAACCATGCACGAAAATAAACAATTACAATAATATGAACTAATCCAAAACTGAATCCAATTTGAATTTTAGCAAAATCAAAACCAATGTAAGTTTGACGTACATATGTACATACATATGCTGCCAAATATATAAATAAAACTAGTAAGGAAGTCTAAGTTCGGGTGTAACCGAACATTAAATACCTAGTAGTGATCTGTTTTGGTATCCCAATTTACTCAGGTCTATTTTAATAACGGAAAAGTTGTTATAAAGGCAACTGATTGTTTTCGATTAAAAACACTTCTTTTGTGAGTGGTAAATTCAATTATCACTAAATAACAAAATATAAATAGCTTTCCTCATGTTCATGAAAGGTATGAAAATAAAAAAAATTAATTTAAAAAAAGGCAGTAGGGTGTTAACTACTTGCCCGTAAATCTTGCTTGTTTGTTATTCGATTTTCGTAATTTTTGGCAGGAGTATACTACATACTATTGGGAAGCATCTCACAAAATTTCATTGAAATACATTCTTGAAATTCCAAGCAATCGCTTTTGAAAATAGCAGAGCTTTTAAGCTAAAAAGTGGGAGGCGCCACGCCTACTTCAACAAAATCCACAAAATTTTTTTACAGTTTAGTTTTGTTTAAAAAGGCTAATATGTGCGTAAAATCTTATTTATATAACTTATACAATTATGGAAATATCGCGATTTTAATTTTAAAAGAGAGATATTTTAGAACTATGTTCAAAAAGTGGGCGTGCCCGTTCACCGATTTTGTTTATTTTTTCAGCAAAGAGTTAGCTTTATATGTTGAACACTTTCTCCAAATATCGTTTTAATAAATAAATTTTTACCGGAGTTATGGCATGGAAAGTTTTGTGGAATAATCCCCCATAAAGGGGCGGGGCCACGCCCATTTTCCAAAAATTTTGTGCTTTCGCCTTTCTTTGCCCACGAACACTTTAGAGGTGAAATAGAAATGATATACAGCTAGTCTAGGCAAAGTTATAGCATATTCAATATATCCATGATCCTTTTCAAAATCTTTCGTATAAAATTGGGCGTGGACCTAATCCGATTTCGCTAGTTTTTTTTTTGCAATATTGCCTGTATATTAATATAAATATGTGTGCTGAATTTTATTTTGCTATCTTGAGCGGTTTTTGATTTATGATTAATAATATTTCCAAATTTCACTTAATCAAAAGTGGGCGGTGCCACGCCCTTTTTTAAAAATTTCTTCACAAATTTATTTTTTGCCTTAACGGTAAGGTACACACCAAATTTTATCCTTATAGGTGTATTATGTACTGAATAATCACTCTTTTTGTATTTTCGAAAATATTATATATATAGAAAGTGGGCGTGGCTTTTAACCGATTTTGCCTATTTTCAATACCGTTCAGAGATATGTAAAAAGGAACCTGCATACCAAGTTTCATTGAGATATCTCAAGATTTACTCAAGTTATCGTGTTCACAGACGACGGACGGACGGACGGACATGGCTCAATCAATTTCTCTTCTCCTCCTGAACATTTTGATATATATAAGTCAATATCTATCTCGATTCGATTATGCCGTTACATACTACCGTTAGGCGAATGAAGTTAATATACCTTGTGTGCGAAGCACTACTAGGTATAACAATATGGCATTTGAGTCTGAATAAATAAAAGAATTAGGGAATCAAACAAAACAACTTAAGCATTTCATATATGTTAATATGCATATTTTCTGAACTCCAAGACGTCGCGTAGGGCGATAGTATCAGGATTCCCTAACCTTGGCTTTATTTCAACCACCGATTAAAATTCCATCAAATTTGGCAAAGCGTCTAAAATGACTTGCTAACGTAATTGATGGCAATCATATCAACGGCAAAGTATGTATGTAACTATGTAAACCAATACAAAAAAACAACTACTAGCGCTTGCTGTTCGATGCAACCAATCTCTCAAACTTGTCCACTGTTTCTCCGCTAGCGGATATTTTTGGCAGTTTGGCAAACTGATGCATTACAACAACAATATCAACAGCTGTTGACGTAGGTCAGTTTCGTAGTAAAACTAACAGCATAGTTTGTAGGAAAAATAGTAAAATCTAATTATAATATTTTGTAAATATAAAAACTAAGTACAGTTTGTGGGTAATAGATGATAATTCAAACTATGCTCGTACTACAGTGGAACTTCCTTATAGTGAATTCGTAGGGGACCTGAAAATCGCTTCACTATATGGAGACTTCATTATATAGAAATTCATATTATTCTTTTGTAATTTTATTTAAAATAATCAGTAGGGGTATTCGGAATCACGATGCAAGGGCATTGCATCGTTGCATAGCAAATTATTATTGCAAAATAACAACAAAATACATGCGGATGCAAATGTCAAGCAATTTGCAGAATGCAACACCAAAAATCTATTGCATATCATATTTTGTTGCATTGCATTTCTAGAATCAGCTGTTGAATTATGACTGCTGTCACACGGTCAATATGTATCGCGGATAACGATTTATATTGAACGTCTGCAGCATGCAATCGAACAGCTGATCTTTTCACACGTTTGCAATTAGAGTTGACAAAGGGCGCTCACGATTCGGTGCATTTTTATGCAATTGCATAATTTTGTCAACCCATATGCTATTTATTATGAATTCCCTTAGTAAGTTCGGTTTGAATTACATTCTTCTATTTTTCATTTTCAACAAAAGCTTCCAAGTCATTTAGACAGTTCGATGCGTCATTTTTACTTCAATTTCTTAACACATCTGAACTCCTACTACAATGTACATATTTATGTTTGTATTTTCATTTTGGGATTCCCCGTATTACATTTCTACGTTTCGTTTATTTCTGAGAGTACGCAGTTACAAATAATTGAGTGTAACCGAAAACATATTTGAAAAAATTCACTATGCGGAGACATAAACGTATGAAGCTTGATTTTCAAGCAGTAAAATTTGTTCATTATATAGAAAACTTCACTATATAGAAATTCATTATAAGGAGACAAAAATGCACCTAAAGTAGAACCAAAAAGCTGTGTCTTCAAAATGACTTCATTATAGGGAGAGCTTCATTGTAGGGAAGTTCACTATAAAGAAGTTCCACTGTACCTTAATATGGACTAACAATTCATTGGTTTATAAAATTTCATCTTATTTTTCTTTTGTTATCGATAGTTCTAAAATAGTTATTTTTTTCCAAACTCGACTAACAACTGTGTATATATGTATATACATATGCATTTACTATATTACATGTGTTTTGGTATTTTAAGATTAAGTTGTTTTTTTTTTTTAAGGGAAAAATTTGAACTTAAATATTATGATTTTTAGTTACATCGATGAGGAAATCTCGAAATACAAGTATATATACTTAACATTTTTTTTTTTTCATTGTGTATAAGTATTTTTAGAAAGAAAAGTACATATATAATAATAACGAAAATTAATTCTTAAAAGTTATTATTTCCATGAACATCGAGGAGGAAATATTTCTTGGATTTGAAATACAATTAAGTATATTGAGAAACAATTTTACATTGGCTTTAAATATTTTAGGTTATAACCGAATCAAAAAAAATGTGTCTTATAATTTAAAAGTTTTCGTAGAATTCGATGCGGGAAAGTGTGATTATCCGGATGGTTGGATGACGGAAGAGTTTTTGGTTGCCTTAAAGCGAACCATGAGGCGTTTTGGAGGACTCGCACGTGGTTTTGTAAAGCAGGGAATTGTGCATACCACAAGCAACCCACATGCATAAAATTAAAAGTTTCGTTGTGGTGAAGATTTGCAATGATCTGCGAAAAAGTAAGACAAACCACAGTCTTAGAAAAGGGAATTTCAAGTTCACGTGTATATAAGGAGATATAATATTCACTGATTGAGGAGAAATTGAAAACTTACCAAAAATTAAAGTGTCAATGCCAGGATAAAGTTGAACGCAGGATTCTTTTGTGGGTGACCGCGAACCGAATTTTATTTCTTTTTCTTTAATATTTAAAGAAAAACTTAACCGAAAGCTTTATAAGCGCAGGTATAAAGCTGGGTGACAAAATAAACTCACACTATATTTTTAAACAAGATGTTGACACTCCGGAACTCCACAGGAAAAGAAAGATGAACTTCCGCGGAAATGATATTAGGCCCATTGGCCGTCTCATGTGTCGATAACGCAGTTCAAAATCACCTGATTTTGACAGATAGGGTTGCCTGGTTTGAACAGTGTTGGCAAACAACAAAGAAGGGAATAAGCTCAGGGAAAAACACTTGTAGCAGCAGGAACCAACCAAAAATAAACAAAATTTGTCGCTATGTACGGTAGTATACATCCCCCCATCTAGAGAGTTGGTGCGATGTGGCCTAATTGCAATCTTGGATGTCTTTCCGATGATAAGTTGCTTTCCTGCCTGTGTCAACGTCTTCCAACTCATACATACAATTGCCTTTTACAGCAAGAACTCTACATTTGACAAATTTTGGAGCAAGTTTCGCCGAGAATTTCTTCGAGGCATCGCTTAATACAAAATTTCGGCGGAAAACAAAATCACCAATCTCAAAACGTTTATCTGTACTACGAAGATTAAAGCGTTTGGATGAATTTTCGAACGCTTTTGAGATGTTTTCTGTAATTTTCTTTCGTATGAGTGGCAGGTTGTCAGTTCTTTCCAGTACGGTGCAGTCTAACGTCTTGAGCTTCCGCAGTAATTCATAGTCACTAGCATGGGAGATCATTTGCTGGCCAAATAATGCGAAGTAGGGAGATACGCCGAATGTTTGATCGATCGAGTTTCTTAGCGCTTCAGCAATTTCCGAGAGGTTTTTATCCCAGTGTGATTGGTCTTTCTTGAGGTAAGCCCTTATACCAGCGATTATCGAGCGGTTTACACGTTCGCTTGCATTGGTTTGCGGGATGTATAAGGCCGTATATAAACTCTATCTCGAAGGAAGTCGCATACAACAGAAGTGTTGAACTTTTTAGCAGGTTTTAAAAGGGGAAACTTTGTTAAATGGTCTAATACGATGAATATTCCTATGTTTCCTTGCCTGGACCTAGGATAAGACCCAAGAAAGTCTACATACAATTTCTGAAACGGCCTTTGTACCGTGTATTATGCGGACATTGGTGGTCTTAAAGTTACATTGGGCGATTTAGTTTGTTTGCATATTTCCCATCGACTGACATAGTTTTTCACATCAACAGTCATATTTGGCCAATATAAATTATTTCTTAATGTTTCCAATGTTTTCGCAATCCCACCATGACATTTATTTGGCGGGCAGTGGGCATTTTCAAGGACAACCGGCACTAGAGATGTGGGAATCCGAAGCTTCCAATTAAATGATTCCCTTTCCGGGTTGCCATCGGGATGTTCGGTCCTTTTGTAAAGGAGGTTGTCGATTACCTGTAGATCAGGCAATCTGCTATCATTTTCGCGGACATGACTTATCAATTTTTGATAATCTTCGGACAAAAACTCGGACGACTGTAAATCAACTAAATGCCGGACCTCTATATCACGGACTGCGCATACTTCCTCGAAATTTTGACGGGACAGACAATCAGTGACTACATTCAGTAAACCTTTCCCATGTTCTATGTTAAATTTAAATCCTTGCAATTTCAAGGACCAACGCGCTAGTCGGCTGGATAAGTCAGTTTGTCGCATAAGCCACTGCAAGCTGGCGTGATCAGTAACTATGGTGAACTCTTGTCCTTCTATATAAGCTCGGAATTTCTTCAAACTGAGCAAAGCTGCTAGACACTCGAGCTCAGTTACACTATAATTACTTTGCGCCTTGTTCAACTTTTGGGAAAAGTACGCTATAGGGACCTCAACATCGTCGGAATTTTTCTGGACTAGCACCACACCAACTCCTAACTTACTCGCGTCGCATTGTATGTTGAAGGGTTTGTTATAGTCTGGGCTAGCCAGTACTGGTGCTGTGCAAAGTTTTTTCTTCAGGGTATCGAAAGCTTGTTGGGCATCGTTGTTCCATTCGAAACTTCTACTTTGTCTTAACAAATTTGTAAGTGGGGTTGTTAAAGCGGCAAATTTGTCTACAAAACGACGATACCAACCCGCCATTCCCAAAAACCTTCTAATCTGCTTAACATAGGATGGAACAGGGTATTCTGTTACGGCAGAAATCTTTTCGGGATCGGTGCGTATAGTTCCGTTGCCCACAATATATCCCAGATATTTAACCTTTCCTTAGATGTAAAGCAACTTCAGCTAAGACGGACATATGTGTCTGAAAATCTTCTGACACAATCAACAAATCGTCTAGATAGACGAAGACTTGGTTTCTTAGATTTGGTGGTATTACGCGATCCATCAAGCGACAAAGTGCTTGTGGGGCGTTACAAAGACCGAAAGGCATAACACGGTATCGGTATAATGGACGATTAGGGACGGTAAAACAGGTGTTTAGGCCATCGGCCTAAATATATCGGTCGTCCCTCGTAGACTTATAACTGCGCGCTCCTTTCGAACCTAACGAAAGTAAGCATTCGCCGGGGGTACGAGCCGAAAACAAAATATAAGCCTTTCTCTTTAGCATCGACCGTCAACCAAGTCACCAGCAGCCAAACCAGGTAAATACACTGTCCATCCATTTTCCATTTTCCACTGTTCACTTTATTTATTCATTTTATTCATACCATCCAATAAACCAATTTGTAATTACTTAATTTGAAAACTCAGTGTTTACTTTTTGCACTAACTCGCCACATACTTCTTTTTCTTCCGTCTCCGCCCGTAACATTGGTCCATCTCGCCAGGAATATTTAAATTGAAATTTTGAACCAGAATTATTTGGCAAAACCAACACGGAACACAATTAACATTAATCACAATTTTCTAATTACCAAATCAGCGAACATCAATAGTCAGCCAAATACAAAGCACATACATCTGAACGAGTACACTGCGAGTAACATATACACATACAGTCCACTACACATATATTAATCGTGCATCACATCATCGTGCATCACATCATCGTGCATCACATCACCACATAATATCACAACATCATATACAGACAGTCCATTTTAGATCTCATCACATCACATTTACAAATATCACAAGGTACGTTGGTTTTTTGTTTGGTTCATGCACCACTTTTTTTCAACATACGTCAAAACGTATACGTGAGTTTTGTGATTGTTTTATAGAAAACAAAGCAAGTGAAAAGTTCGTGTTCACGTGGGCACACTTTCGCCTTTTGACTATCGGTTAAGTTCCCCGCCAGTGGTAAGACTTATCCGACACAGCTCAAGGCAGGCAGTCAGTGAATTTTTTTTTTATTTTTTTTTTACAAACACATCACTGCACTGAACATTCCTTCATTTGCCACATACAGTGGAAACTCTTTTATTACATACATCGTTTTTTTTTTCTAATTTTCACTTGGTTGATGCTTTTTTATAGAGTTATCACAAAATTCGCGATATTGATCGCTCCACAAATCTGAACAATTACAAAGCGAGCACTCCCTTTTTGGGTTGTTTTTAATACGTTGTCATACAAAAATATATATTCACTCTTGGGTGGCTTGTTTTTTATAATAATATATATATAAATTGTATCGAAATAATATTCAATAAACAATTCACACATTTTCATATATATTTGAGAAAAAAAACCCAATTGCGTTCACATTTTTTTGGTTTTGGATATCACGATATTTTGGTTTGGCTATTCAGGGAATTACATTCACGATTTATTTCCCACAAGCACATTAAATCTGTACCGAGATTTCTATCTGTGCAACTTTCACTATCACTTTTTAATTCACAATTTTAAGGACACATTAAATCGGCATCCAGATTTCTATCTGTGTCACTCGCTTCACTTTAGTTTCCAAGCAATCGACTTCTGAGTCAGCAACTTCCATTCTCTGTTTCCTTAAAGAGACAAAATATTTAAATTAATTAAGAAAATGGAGACATACATACGACTCTCCGACTGCATTGTTACATTCGAGCAAGACTTTGGTGATATACAGGTCGAAGAATCAGACAAATACACCCTTGCAATACAGCAAGAGGAGTTGAAGTCATTGTGGAAGAAGAGCAAGACGGCTATGAAAGCCTTCTCAGTTCCACAGACCTGTCCAAAGAAGACTTGCAGTCTTTACGGCAAAAAAGTAAAACATGTTTCGCATGTTACGCGAAATGCATGGCAGCTATTAATGCTGAGGTTGAAAGACTATCCGTACCTGCCACACCTGCCCCTAAAGTCTCTGAATCTTCCAGCAGAGAAAATAATATTCGCCTCCCTCCGTGCGACACCGAGGTGTTCAAGGGTGACTACCTTTCTTGGCCAACCTTTAGGGACTTGTTCACGGCCATATATATATTAAACAAACGCCTTACGCCGGTTGAAAAGTTATATCACCTCAACCAAAAAACTGAAGGGGAGGCAAAAGAAATTGTGCGCAGGTGTCCATTGACCAATGAAGGTTTTACAACGGCCTGGAAAAATCTGAGTGACAGGTACGAAAACAAACGTATCCTAGTCAATACTCAGTTAAAATCATTATTTAGTTTGACGGCAGTCGATAATGAATGCGGAACGTCAATTAAAAAGTTGCAGCGAGATATTAACAATTGCATCTCGTCACTACAATGTCATCAAATTGACATTTCGAATTGGGATGCGATAATAACTTATTTATGCTCCACGAAACTCCCGGAATGCACTCTGGCTTTATGGGAACAAACCCTAGAAAACAAAACAGAGATTCCAAAATGGGAGGATATGGACAAATTCCTGTCCAATCGGTTCCAAACGTTGGAAACTGTCTCTGACCTCCGGGGTAGCAAACCATCCAAAGCACCCAGGAGTCAAAATAATGCACGGGATACGCCCGCGAAACTTGGAGTATACCAAGCCAGCGTCCCAAAAACTTCATGTAAAATGTGCAACAGTAAAGAGCACAAATTACGAAACTGTCCGAAATTCCGCGGACTAACCACTGCAGACAGAATAGCCTACATAAAAACCAACAATTGTTGCTTGAACTGCCTGTCGGCGGGACACACAGTGACACGATGCACAAGTTCATTTAACTGCAGCTCGTGTCACGCGAGGCACAACACCTTACTCCACTTGGCAACAGCTCAGCCAAAAGCAACTAACCAGAGGTGGCGTCAAAATACGTCAGATGATAGGCCATCAACATCACAGCAGGCGCGAGACAGTCTGGAATCTGAAAAGAGGAAAGATATTAGTAATGTCTTGTCTTGTCATGCTAATACTACTAAGGGGGTATTATTAGGCACGGCCCGGGTTAAAATACACCATAATGGGGTCGACTTTTCTGCTAGAGCCCTAATTGACTCCGGTTCAGAATGCTCATTCATAACAGAAAGACTGAAGCGTAGAATTAACCTCCCATCAAAACGCTTGCACGTACAAGTTTCCGGGATAAACAACACGCTGTCAGCACAGGTGAACGAGTCATGCTCCATTCAATTAGGCTCCTTAACCGACCCCTTAGTTAGCATCGACACAGTGGTCTTAGTCCTACCCCAATTAACGGGCCAAGTGAGCGCAATGACACGGCAGGCATTCCCTGATCTAATTCTGGCGGATAAGAGGTTCTTCATTAATGAACCAGTCGACCTCATCCTAGGAGGCGACATTTACCCCCAAATTATCCTCGACGGTATACGCAAAAACGTTCTTAACACGCTTCTTGCACAAGAAACCGTATTCGGTTGGATCTTAACCGGTCGTGCAGATGCACCCCAACCAACCAACACACGGGTATCATTTTTCAACGAAGTAAACCTGGACAAGCAGTTAACCGCTTTCTGGGAGTTGGAGGATGTCCCTAAGAAAAGGGCACTAAATGAAGACAACGCCTATTGCGAGGCACTTTTCAAGGCTACTACGGAACGGAACTCAGATGGGAAATATATCGTCGCCCTTCCATTTAAAGAGGATTTCCCTAACAACATTTGCTTAGGGCCTTCTCTAAAGGGCGTTTGCTCCCAATTCTATAGAAATGAGACGCGACTAGCGAAGACTCCGACCTTGAAAACCGAATATAATCGAGTTTTAGCAGAGTATGAGACGTTAGGACATATGTCAAGGGTTCCCGCTAACATACCACCCCATTCTACAGATTGCTACTTCCTACCCCATCATGCAGTTATAAAAGAAGAAAGCA
This sequence comes from Sphenella marginata, assembly GCA_951509765.1. Lineage (NCBI taxonomy): Eukaryota > Metazoa > Arthropoda > Insecta > Diptera > Tephritidae > Sphenella > Sphenella marginata. The sequence goes on from OX608078.1 coordinate 9,785,940, forward strand.
CTACAACAAAGGTCCGGGTGGTATTCAATGCTTCGTGCCCTACGGCTAATGGCACAAGCTTAAATGACGTACTTCATACAGGCCCAGTTCTTCAGGCCGATCTGACCATTCTACTTCTTCGATGGCGATTTTTCAAGTATGTTTTCAATAGCGACATTGAGAAAATGTACCGCCAGATATGGGTAAAACCCAATCAGACACAATTCCAAAGAATAGTTTTTCGGCCTAACCCAGGGGACCCCATACGAGTCTATGAATTACGGACAGTTACATTCGGAGTCAACTGCGCCCCGTACTTGGCGATACGAACCCTACATCAACTCGCTGACGACGTTGAGTCCTAGTCACCAACGGCAGCAGATATTCTTCGGACAGGCATGTACGTCGACGACGTGCTTGCAGTGGGACATAGCATAGAGTCAGCAATCCAAGCTCGCGATGAAATCTCGCACGCATTGCAATCAGCGGGATTTTCCCTCCGAAAATGGACGTCGAACTGCAGCAAAATATTGCAAGGCATACCCAAACCTCATCGTCTACATGAGGACTTCCTGGAGTTCGAGGATTCAAGTACGGTTAAAACCCTAGGGATCCGCTGGAACGCGCATTCAGGCTCCTTCTACTTCACGGCAAAACCCATCGAAAATAGGGATACGATAACAAAAAGGGCAATCCTTTCAGCCATCGCCAAACTGTTCGATCCACTAGGCTGGCTGGCACCGGTAGTCATAGTAGCCAAAATTCTTATGCAAAACATATGGCTAGAGGGGACTGACTGGGACGAAAAGGTGTCTGCACAAACCCTAGATCGGTGGCTAAGCTTCACACAGGATTACGACGAAATCAATAACATCAGAATCCCGAGATAGGTGCATTTCACACCATCCAACGAGATGGAAATACACGGGTTCTGCGATGCATCAGAAAAGGCCTACGCAGCTACAATCTTTTTACGAGCCAAGGTAAGGGATCACAACTACGTCCATTTACTAATGTCTAAAACAAGAGTGGCTCCTGTTAAAACGATATCATTACCCCGATTAGAGTTATGCGGGGCAGTCTTCCTAGCCTAAACAATAGAATCGGTTCGCGAAAACCTAAACTTAGGCAACGTCAATACGTATCTATGGACCGATTCAACGATCGTTCTGGCTTGGATCAGAAAACCATCATGCTCTTGGTCAACATTCGTGGCTCACAGAGTAACAAAGATTGTGGAAAAGGTGGGAAATCAAATCTGGCGACATGTAGATTCCGCATCAAACCCAGCAGACATGGCCAGCAGAGGACTATCCGCGAAGGATATAGTGAACAACACCTTGTGGTGGCAGGGACCTTCTTGGCTACAAGAAGACAAGACAAAATGGCCAACTCAAGAAAAATATTATGGTACAAACATCGAAGAAAAGAGAGTACAAGTGCACACAACTAAGCAAATGCACAATAACGAGGACATTCTCGAAAGGTTTTCTAGTTTTTCAAGGGCTTTGAGGGTTATATCATACATTTTGAGGTTCTCTCAAAGAACTAATCCCAAAACAAAATCTTCTTTCAAGGCGGAGTCATACCTCATTTCGCCCGACGAAATTAAGGCTACGACTCGACGTCTTATCAAATTATATCAGCAGAAACATTATTCTGAAGAGCTAAGGGATTTAAAAACCGGTAAACCCATTGGGACAAAAAGTGAAGTCCTTTCTCTCAACCCCTTCGTCGACAGCCATGACATACTGCGAGTGGGCGGGCGTCTGTCTGCGTCCCTTGATCTCGCCTTCAATGAACGCCATCCAGTAATTCTCCCGTACGACTGTCAGTTTACGCGTCTTCTCGTCCAATTTATCCATCAAATATCCCTCCACGGCGAAAACCAGCTCATGTTGCGCCTCCTACGTACGCAATATTGGATCCCACGGGTCAAGAATATGATCCGGTCCACCATCCACAATTGCAAAGCGTGCACAATCTACCGTAAGCGAGCCCAAACCCAACTAATGGGAAACCTCCCTCCAGAACGCACCACCTTTTCACGCGCATTCACAAATACCGGGGTAGATTTCGCCGGACCATTCGATATTAAATCCTATAGTGGAAGAGGGTGTCGTCTATCAAAGGGCTACGTTTGCCTCTTTGTCTGCTTCACGACCAAAGCTATTCACTTAGAAGCCACTAGCGACCTTAGTACCTCAGCGTTTCTAGCAGCGTTCGACAGATTTGTTGCGAGACGAGGATGTCCAAAGAACATCTACTCCGACAATGGAACTAACTTTGTCGGAGCCTCTCGAGCCCTCCGCTCAGAGGTCCAAGCATTTCTGTCGGACGCTCGCAATCAAACCCTGTCCAAATACCACCATCAGATCCTGACCTGGCACTTCATACCAGCAGGCGCTCCTCATATGGGGGGACTGTGGGAAGCAGGGGTAAAAAGTTTCAAAACTCACTTCAAAAAGATCGCATCAGATCATAAATTTACCCTGGAAGAGTTTAGTACCCTACTGTGTCGCATCGAGTCTTGCCTCAACTCTCGACCACTTAGTCCATCGTCCAACGAGTCATCGAACTTGGAGCCCCTCACGCCCGGACATTTCCTCGTTGGAGAACATCTATTAGGCCCACCGGAGATTGACGTTAGCGAGAATCGCGCATCACTCGTCAACCGATGGGAAAAGCTGAAGGCCCTGCATCAGACGTTTTGCAAACGCTGGAAAACGGAATACCTCACCGAACTGCAAAAGCGCGTTAAGTGGAAACAGCCCCAATCCAACATGAAATAAGGGGACCTAGTCGTTCTAAAGGAGGACAACCTGCCTCCCAACGAATGGAGGCTAGGACGAGTCGCTCAGTTGCATCATGGACCAGATAACCGAGTCCGAGTCGTGGTACTTGATACCGCGAGGGGGCAGACTACCAGACCAATCACGAAATTGGTCCTACTACCATCCGGAAACGATGGTGAAAACTAGTCCTATTCCATTTCTCGATCTCCCTAATTCCACTTCTAATTACTTAACGAACTAGGGAGGTCATAGTTTAGTCGAAGCGATTTAACAAAAAGTCAGTCCGACATTTCACAATAAAATCAATGCACTCGCTCAGACGGAACGAAGCCAACAGAAAGCCTATCGCAGACGGACGAACCGATCTGCCACATAAGTTGATAATTTTGCGACAATTAGCCGCAAATCACCAAAACATCGCACCCACCACAAGACACCAAGAGTACGCCAAAGAGTCCTAAAGGAGCAATAAACGAAAACCCCTTTTTCTCATCGACATCAACAGGTTGAGGTACTGGAGACTTACAAAATTCAACAAAATGAAGAATTTTGGCTCTTAAATAACCGTGTTATTAACTTAAGAGTCTTACAAAATTCAACAAAATGAAAAATTTTGGCTCCTGAAATGCACCTTCGCGACTTCGAAATCGAAGATTTTTTAAATAAAACTTGGAAAACTAGGCACACACTTACACAACCGAACTACAAAAAAGTCATGATGCTTGATTTAATTTAGATAAAGAAGTTTGAAGTATGTAAGGTTTTAACCAGCTTAGCGATTTCAAAGGAGATCTTCACGAAGAGAATTTTATACGATCGATTATCGAAAGTCATCATTCAGATGCATGTGGTACTACTTGCGTAAAGGAATTGCAAATGGTCTGTAGTGAAGTCTTTACCGGCACTAAGACTTTATCCAAAACCGACCATAAAAAGGCACACAAAAGTGGCGAAATGGAGTAGACTAAACCCTAAAAGCACACAGCAGTCCCGTTTGGGTAATCCCCGCAACCACAATATGTAGCTACCCTTGTTTTTTAGTAGTCTGCAGGGAATCCAACAACTTCGACTTTGTTGTGAAACTTATATTATATTTACCTTGATTTGGAAATATACTACCTAGCCATGTCTAAGTTGACTAGACTGAACTCAAATTTGAAGTCGAATTTGGACAACAGTAACTTAAAACCGATAAGAAACTTCAAATCAAAATACCTGAAGGAATATGACAAGCCTATCATTGCGATAAATAGAAATATTAAATAACATACTACACAATTAAAACCAAGCTTAAGTCAGTATAGATTGTTGTCATAAAATTTAAATGTTTACAAATGGTAAATTATCAATTACAACTGCTGATTACAGCATTATTTTGGTACATTAAAATATTTACTATACTTATTCAGAACTGGTTTTCGCATAATAAGGTGTATAGCTCGCAACCCCAGAAGCAAACAGAGATTTTTTTTCCAATGATTTCGCAAAGTTCCAAAGCTAGCCATTTTATTTTCATTCTCAATTGCACGTACTGGGCAGGTTCTTCCTTGAGTTCGTTTTAATCTGGTCGGCAAGTGCTTTGCCATCGATAATTTTTGCTCCATCGTACAGTTTAATCTATTCCATTTTCCTTGTAGTGTTCTCTCCTGCAAAATCACACAAATTTGTAGATTAAAATCAACACTATTCTACGCCAATTTACAATTAACACCAGCTACCCACCTTCAATCACTTAAAATGCCAAAATCCGTTTTTTGGTTCGGTGGGAGACAGCACTATGCAAATAGCTAATGGGATTCTTTTCGCTTGATGACCCGGCGTTCGACCTTCTGGCACTCCATGTATAGCCGTACGGTGATAGCATATTTGCTGCCGATATAACCCTCGCAAATGCTGGCAATGCTTGTAACTCAGCTAGCTGTGTCCGCCAGTTTCGCTCGTCCGAGAAATCGACGTGAGTGCCAAATCATGTTATTTTATGGCCGTTTACCAGCTCTACTTCCTCCAGCTGCCGTTTTGCAGCATGGCCGTTGCACAGATTAGCCGACTTGCAACATACGGGTGAGGTCCACCCACCAATTATTCTAAAAACTAAAAGCACTTTTATACCCCCGGCGCATTAAAAAATTGTACCACCCGCCCATGCGCCATGCCACAATAGGGCATTAATGTGCGTCACACATTTGTGTGCCATGCACCGTTGGGGCATAGAGAATGCTGCCCATTGATGGAGCATATGTTTGCCTGCTCATTGATGGGGCATATAGAAAGCTGCCCATTGATGGAGCATATGTTTGGCTGCTCATTGATGGGGCATATAGAAAGCTGCCCATACAACCTAAAAAGATAAAAAATTAGAATTGGATATCTACATAATTTTCATGTATGTATCCATCGCTGGGCGCCGGCCACCACAGCGAGTGATACACACACGTACATACATGGTTTCAACGCTGCCGAAACGATACAGGATTTCGGCAGCGTAAACTTATACTTACCTCGAAATCCGCCATGTATCCACTGCTTCGTTCCCTAATGATCAACCTGCCACCTGAAAAATAAATGAATTACAAATTAATTTAAGAAAAATTATCCACAACAAATTTTACTACTTACCTCGCTACAATTTTTCCATTAATGACATTTCATTCAGGAATGTATGCAGTGCTGAATGAATTAGCGTGGCCACTTCGCGTAACGATCGGTACCCACACATGATCGTAACGGGTATGTACTCGTTGAAAAAATCCACCACTTTTTAGTAGCGTGCCGTATTGTGCGGGTGGATTGATTTTTTTTTTTTTTTTTTTTTTCCTTTATTAATGCTTTCAATAAAGCTATTTCTCAAAAAAAAATACATTTTGTGCGAGAAAATAGCATAATTTTCAGTTAAATTAACACGCTGTCATGTGCGTAGTAGGAAAAAATTATTAACTAATACTTAATTACTAAGGACTTTTCAGAATTATTCAGTACTATTGCCAATCGAAATCAACGTTTTGCAAAAGGAATGATTTAAGCGAAACCTTAAATCTTTGTATGTTAATAGCGCTTCTTATTTCCTCTGGGAGCTTGTTGAAAATTTTTATACCATAATTTCTAATTGATCGCGAACTTCGTTCTGTTCTAAAGAATTTGGTCTTCATGTCTACTTTACTTCGAAAGTTATATCTAGAGTTTTCTGCCAAATATATATCAATATTATGTTTTATTAATCCTTTCTTTATTTTATAAACGGTAATAAGGGTATGAAAAATGCAAACCTGATTTATATCCAGTCTGCAGGTATATAGGCTTCTGGAAGGAGTTAGCCTAGGAAGGAGTAAGATATTTTTAATCATTTTATTCTGAATTCTTTGGAGTTCGTTTATTCTACTGGCTGCACATCGATTCCAAATTGCATTTAAGTAACCAACTTGGGACATAAACATAGCCTCATACAGAAGCCATAGCTGTTTCTTTGGGATGTGATTTTTATTTCTATATATGGCAAAACTGAGAGGGATAAGTCTTAGTTTTATATTTTTTATATGTTCATTCCAGTTTAGGTTAGAGTCTAACGAGAACACGAATGTGCCGTACGCCGTATCATACGGGCGAGAAACACGTCCTCTTGAGCATGATGTTTTATAGGGTTTAACATATCAACAACGACACATACCCATATATATCCTCCGTTTCCACGGCTTTTTTCACTATTTCTATTTCGCACTTGCGATTTCAGTTACCACAGGCACATTAAATCTGTACCGAGATTTCTATCTGTGCAACTTTTTCACTATTTCTATTTCACACTTGCGATTTCATTTACACAGAAAAATGGAAAATCTCCATTCTCGGGCGGAAGGAAAGTGTCAAAACGTGACAAAGCTGCTATAGGAGAATTTACGCAACAACGAAGCGTACTAGTCTCCGAGTCGTCCAAAATTTAGCAATAACAATTTTGTTTTAAATTTGAATATGCCAAACCGAAATAAAGGAAATGCGCGTCAATTATGTATTCAAGCCACCCAACCGTCCAAAACCCAATTCAACCACCCTAATAACGGGTTTATATTTTAGAATGACCCGTTTTACTGCCACACGCGCAAAAACCGAGGAGCGGTCCAACAATTTCCCGTCCCATGTCGGCTATGCAGCAACAACAATGGCATACGTTTTTGTCCACAGTACCGCGGTATGTCGGCCGAGGAACGACTACGAGTGGTACTTATACACAAGTACTGCCCCAATTGCTTGTCCCCTTTCCACCGACCGGAAATATGTCCAAGTAAGGACCGCTGTTACCGCTGCCACGAGCCCCACTATACGTCCCTCCACATCGACGACAACAACAACGACAGTACTCGAAAGCCAGCACACATCCTCAACGACGACGGCGACCTATCGGATGATGCCCTTTCCATCGCCGTCACGGAAAATACAAAGTCGTGGGCGGAACAGGTAGCAGAGGAGGAGGAAGAATTGGAAGGCATGAGGGCAGCGGCAACTTCGACCCCACGGCTCGGCGGCTCGGAAACACGTCCTTTCCGACCGCTACTACGACACGAGCAACAGAGGCTGCGCGAACCCGCTACGGCTCGACGTTCGCACAAAGCCACCAAACCACCCCCGCGGGCGGCTAAGGTGAATCCTGGTGGCTCGGAAACACGTCCTTTCCGACCATCGCACAGTCTCACTGACACTCATCATCACGACACACATCGGGTCGGACTGCACCTTATCAGGTCCGCGGACCATCAAGCACCACCGCAATGGTTCGCCATACTGCAACGACGACCACTTTTCGCACCGGTCGAGCGGCCAACGCGCCTGCCGCAGCGATCGTTATGCGGTCATTTGTTGCCATTGCACCAACGGCACTAGTGTGCATTGAATCGGGCGGCGCACTACATTTTGTCCGTGCTCTGATCGACCCGTGCTCACCCACCACGGTCGTTGACGGTGAGCTCGCTACCGAGCTCCACCTAGAACGGGTTGGGGGGACACGGCCGATCAGGTGCACACTGGTACTTCGAGGAAAGTACGGGGTGACCAGAAGGGTCACCACCTTGGCTACGGTCCAGGCACGCCACCATCGTCTGAGCCCGGCCGCGAACCTTGACGCGACGATAGCTGCACCCTTCCAGCTTATGAGGTTGGCAGATCCAGAATTTTTCCGGGCCTCTCCAGTGCGTCTTACGCTAGGCGCCGACGTTTACGCCAGCCTGATGCTCAGCGCCACTCCACCGTCCACCATCAATGGGCTGCTGGCACAGGCCACCATCTTCGGTCTGGTAATTTCGGGGGCCCATCAGCAATGAAAACCAGTCGTATTACACGCTATTGACCAAAAAAAAAAAAAACTTAATAATAAGGTGCATTGAACTAGGCAGAACCACTGTAGCATTACATAAACACATTGCCCTTTTACTTTAATTGTCATGTGCACATAAAAAATGTATAAACAAATATGAATGTATATAAACAACATTCTGCCCAAATTAGTTACATTGAACTCAGCGGGAGTTTATACAAATAGTGCACATGCCGCTCATAACGAGGATCTTGTTACACTTGTGTGGACGGTCAAAGACACCGCCACAGACAGTCGCAATGACCAACTGAACACAACGTCAGTTTGTCAATGCGACTGACATATTTATATTTTTATTGCAGTCATATGTTGACTTAGCATATTTTAGAATTATGCATTTTTATTTATATGTATTAGTAAGGTATCTATTTGTATATGTTTTAGTTCGTAAATAATTTGTAAGTATTAGTGTAAGAATTTTGTATAAAAAGAGAAAGTAATTTCAATAAACATTCAATTTGAATCTGCACGCTCAACATCTATTACATGGCGATCCAGACCAGGCTTAATATCAGCCAGTCATAATTCCGCCAGGATTTTTTTTATAACGTTGACATGTGTTGCGGCCATATTTGCACTTCTTTTCGGCAAATGTTTTTGAATGAAACCTACAACAGCAAACAGAAGACATCCAGAAGACTGGCAGCAGCAAGTCAAATATTTTTGAATGAACCCTGCGCATAAAAAGAGTGGAATACCTCATAGAAGACGTTGAAACAGGAGTGACTGGCAGCAATTAGGTTCCACCACATGCTTTGCGTACTTTTGGCATTCAGCGGCATTTCACAGAAAATCTTGTATCGGCAGTCCTAGAAATCAACTTCATCATAACACCGCAACATTTCATCAAAGGGCAACTAAAGCTGAAATACACTGCCCGCATTTATGACATTTACATACAAGAAGCTGAAAAGCTTACGGAAGAGGTATAAATTTAGAGGAAAATTTTTAGAATGATTTGAGCACGCCTCACGGCCGCTAAACCATTGGCATTTAAATATGCCTAGGGACTAAAAAGGAAGAAATAACAAAAATCCCTGCTCCAACAATTGTAAGAAAAAGGAAAAGAGCAGGAAAGAAAGTAAAGAAACGAGTAGATCTAGCAAAGTTACACCAACAGCTTAACTTTGCTACCAACTCAGAGAATAGACTAAATATATTAAAACAAATTGAAAAACTAAGATACAAAATGAAAAACAAAAATTAAATTGAGTAAGTTTGAACGCTCTTGTTATAATTTTCCTAATGGAGTGTGCATTACCCGATAATCTTGATTACGAAGCAATAAATAAAATTGTGGACAATCTAGAAAACGCAGATACAGGTCGTAGATCAAGAATACGAGGAAAGGGAAGCAATAGGTACAATTTAAACAAATTAAAACAATTTTGGAACTATATAGGAATGGGTAGAGAACCCACCATGGAAGATTTGTTATACCCTTCCACGGTAATAGAAGAATCATACAGATTATTAGCTACAGTAAAATTGGATTTTTTAAAAAAAAAAAAAATATATATATATATATAAATAAATGAATGAATAAAAATCGATTTTTTTTTCTTTCGAAAATGGCTTGGTGGAAAATTGCCTTAAATGGAATATTGATAGGAATAGCAGGATACGAGGTAGGAAAAGAAAATTCTGCAGAGAAAAATTATGAAAACAAACTAGTTAAATATGAACCACATACTATTGTAGAAAATAAGGAAGAGCTTCCCGACAAATGGTTGACTATTTTTAAATGTGTAGTCACATCTTTAATTGTTGCAATTGCAATCTTAATAAAAAATTATATCAAAAACAAATTGAGACAATTAAACGACGCACACCAACACGTTTAAGAAATGAGTAGATGGCAAGAAATTTATAACGCATTATCTGAAGAAAAAACAAAAGCCAGTAAATCATACAAATGCATAAATAAAAGCGCTCTTATAAAACCAGAAACAATAGTCAAGCATTTGAACATAATCGCAGGAACTTTAGAAAGAATAAGACAGGTAATTAATACAACAAACCGTATACTTACCAAAGAACACCAAAAAGAGGCTAGCCAATTTTTTTTCGCAGTACGAGATAAATTGGTATCTTCATTAGCTAGGCACAATATAGAATGCAACATACCAACCACAGTGCAGGAGAAGCTTAAAATAGACTTCAATTTCCTTTTGTTGGAACGCGCTCAGAGTCCGATTCCAACACCTTCCACTAGCCAGACAGCAACAATAAAAGAAAGTAAACCAAATTTTCAATCCGTAAATACCCCAATCATAAAAGTCACAATGGTGCAAACAACAGTTGAATTCATTAAAACTGCTTCGTCAGTGCTACCGGAGTTTGATGGTAAACCAGAAAACCTACACAGTTTCTTGGACGCCCTTGATATACTTGAGCAAATCAAGGATGAACACGAAGCTTTAGCTATAACAATGATAAAGACCAAGCTAAAGGGAACGGCAAGAAATTTCATCAGTAATGAAAGCACAATAGAACAAATAAAAATTAAATTAAAAACCGCAATAAAGGGTGAATCAGTAGAAGTTTTAACAGCTAAACTCCTGAACATCCAGCAGCGTAGCAAAACTGCTAACCAGTACACTGCGGAAGTAGAAAAAATAACAAGGTCATTGGAAGGAGCGTATATCTCAGATGGATTAAATCCAGACTTAGCCACGAGATATGCAACACAGGCAGCAGTCAAAGCCATGTGCAAAAACTGCTCCAACACCCAAGTTAAGATGATAATGCAAGCGGGAACGTTCGCAACAATGAACGACGCAATCTCCAAATTCACAAACAGCTGTACCGAAATTACAGGCAGCTCTAACACAATTTTAAATGTACGACAACAAGGTCAATACCGGAGTAATTTCCGTGGAGGTTACCGTAGTAACAACTATGGAAATTACCAAAATAGAAGATACAGACCACAGTCAGGCTACAACAATAATTTTAGATCAAACAACAACAATAGTAACAATAATAGAGGATCACAATCCCGAAATACAAACAGACCATACACACAAACCCGTAACGTGCGTAGTTGTACCGAAACGGAAAACCAGGAAACTCCACTTCAAAATTAACAAAACGAAAAATATGCGTACTTAATCTAAACTTAAACAGCTATATATCTACAAGGACATCGTTAAACAATTCGTACTCAAATTTTTTAATTGATACGGGAGCCGATATCTCCATAATTAAAAACAGCAAATAGATAATAAAGGAAAAATAAATACTGAACAAATCACAGATTTGAAAGGCATTGGTCAGGGAATAACTAGCACTTTAGGCACAATCAAAGCAGATCTAAGAGGCGACGACCTTCTAATTTATCATAAATTTCATGTTGTAGAAGACAACTTTCCAATTCCATGTGATGGAATAATAGGCTTAGATTTCATAAAGAAATACAATTGTATTCTAGATTACGGAAAAACAGAGGACAAACTAATTTTAAGACCATATGATTTCCCTCAAACAATAACAATGAATCTAACAAACTGTCTGTCCGTCAACACAATCACAATTCCAGCTAGATCGGAAGTTATTAGACAAATTAAAATAAACACAAACAACAAAAACATTTTCATACCACACCAACAACTAGCCGATGGCATTTATATTGCAAATACCATTACAAATAGCTAGCAAACCTTCGTGAGAATTATTAACACAACACATAACAACACAACTATTCAAAATTATAAAATTAATACTGAAAATTTAGACGATTATACACTAATTAAAGCAACCCAACACAATAAAAGTTGCATAGACACCGAAAAATTAAAAAGACTAACTGAAAATTTTCCAAATTTTGTTAAAGCTCAATTAACATCACTTTGCACAGAATTCATAGATATATTTGCATTAGAAACAGAACCAATTACTTCTAATAATTTTTATAAACAAAAACTATATATGAAGGACGACAACCCAGTTTACATTAAAAATTATAGATTACCTCAAACCCAAAAGGGAGAAATAAGCAAACAAGTAAATAAGCTAATAGAAGATGAAATAATAGAACCCTCCATATCAGAATATAATAGCCCAATCCTACTAGTCCCTAAAAAATCACTTCCAGGAAAAACAGAAAAAAGATGGAGACTAGTAGTCGACTACAGACAGGTAAATAAAAAGCTAGCAGCAGACAAATTCCCACTTCCAAGAATTGATGACATTTTAGACCAACTTGGAAGAGCAAAATATTTTTCATGCCTAGACCTTATGTCAGGTTTTCATCAAATCGAACTACACCCAGATTCAAGGGATATAACTTCCTTTACAGCCGAAAATGGCACATATAGGTTCAAAAGACTACCCTATGGATTAAAAGTAGCACCAAATTCATTCCAAAGAATGATGACCCTAGCATTCGCAGGGCTCAAACCATCTCAAGCATTTCTCTACATGGATGACTTAGTTGTATTAGGTTGTTCCGAAAATCACATGCTAAAAAATTTAAGAGACGTATTCTCCACTTGTCGAAAATACAACCTAAAACTACATCCAGATAAATGTTTATTTTTTTTTAGCCAAGAAGTAACTTATTTAGGACACAAATGTACAAACAGGGGAATATTACCTGATCCAAGCAAATTTGAAACCGTTCAAAACTATCCAACGCCAAAAACAGCAGATGAAGTTAAAAGATTCGTAGCTTTCTGCAATTATTACAGAAGATTTGTTCCGAATTTTGCAGAATATTCTAGAAAATTAACTAGGCTTTGCAAAAAGAATGTTACCTTCGAATGGACAGAAGAATGTCAAAAAGCTTTTACCTACTTAAAGGAAGCATTAATTAGTCCAAAATTTTTGCAATGCCCGAATTTCGAAAAAGAATTCTGCATAACAACAGACGCTAGTGGATACGCTTGTGGTGCAGTCCTTAGCCAAGAACATGATGGCAAACAGTTACCAATTGCTTACGCTTCAAGGTCCTTTACAAAAGGCGAAACTAACAAAGCTACAATAGAAAAAGAATTGGCCGCGATTCATTGGGCCATAACCTTCTTCAGACCATACGTATATGGCAGAAAATTCCTAGTTAAAACCGACCATCGCCCATTAACATACTTATTTTCAATGAAAAGTCCTTCCTCAAAGCTGACACGAGTAAGACTAGATTTAGAAGAGTACGATTTTGAAGTGGAGTACATAGCTGGTAAAGAAAACCATATAGCGGACGCATTATCCCGCATAACTATAACAAATTTAAAAGATATGTCAGTAGAAACAAATAAAATATTTAAAATAACAACAAGATCAGCAGCTAAAAAGATCAGTAATAAAACTGAAATTAAAGAAAGTCACAGAGAGAACCCCAAAATTTACGAAGCGCTAAATAAATTTGAAGTAAAAAGACATGTCGAGCTCATTTTCAATCCTCCGAAATTGTATTTCAAAAAAGGAAAGAAAATTTGTAGCAATTTTGATACAAGCAACCTAATTGTTGAGGATAAGATTGACTTAGGACAATTCTTTACCAGGCTTGAAAGAGAAGCCGGCAATTTAGGACTTGTACAAGTACAGTTGTCCATAGGGGACAAATTGTTTAAAATGAATTATACTGCAGTAGGAAAATTTATTGAAATGGGTAATAAAGTTCTCAAAAAGTTAACAATAGCTCTAACCCCAGAGGTTATATGCGTGACAAATCCCGGGAAAATTAAAGAAATTCTGCAAAAATATCATGACGATCCTATTAGTGGTGGCCACCCAGGAATAAATCGCATGACAGATAAAATCAAGCAGAAATATAGCTGGCTGAATATGAAAAATGACATACGAAAATACATAAAGAACTGCATCCACTGCAAGAAAAATAAAACAAATAAACACATAAAAGAGCCAATGACAATAACGGAGACACCTCCGAAGGCATTTGACATTGTACAAATCGATACAGTCGGACCATTACCGAAATCGATAAATGGAAACGAATATGCAGTTACCATTATATGCGAACTAACAAAATACTTGGTAGCAATTCCGGTCCCAAGCAAACACGCAATTACAGTCACTAAAGCCGTGTTTGAGCATTTCATCCTAATTTATGGACAAATAAAAACAATCCTGACAGACATGGGCACAGAATACAAAAATAGCCTATTCCAGGAACTGTGTAAATTGTTGAAAATTGAACATAAAACTTCAACACCATACCATCATCAAGCTTTGGGTACTGTGGAACGCAGTCATCGGACATTTAATGAATACATACGTTCATACATATCCAGTGACAAAGACGATTGGGATGAATACCTTAAGTACTTCGCGTATTGTTACAATACAACACCATCTACCATACATAAATATTGCCCGTTTGAGCTCATATTTGGGAAAAATCCACCAAATTACGAGTTTTTAGAAGAAAACAAAATCAGCCCACTGTACAATCACGAGGCTTATGACAAAGAAATAAAATATAGACTCCAGATAGCACAGCAGAGAGCTAGAAAAATAGTCCAAGAGGCTAAAGAATAACAAAAGTTTAATTATGACAAAAGTAGTTATAGTAAGGAAATAAATATAGGAGATTTAGTATTAGTTAGAGAAGAGGCCTCTCATAAGTTAGAAAATAGGTATACAGGACACTATAAAGTAAAAAATATTGATAAAAATAACAACTACACTTTAATTCCACATAGCATAGGAGACAGTAACAAAAACAAAAAAGAAATCGTAATTCATAAGAATAGACTTAAACCAATCTAAAACTCGTAGCGTTAAACAATAAAAATAAGCAAAGCACTTTATTCATAATAATTCAGTAATAACAAAAAAAAAAAAAAAAAAAAAAAAAATCCATAAGCATTCCAATTTACTCAATCTTATGCACGGCACAAGCCAAAAGAAAACAATATCAAGTATCAAATAAAGTATACAAACAAATAGAAATAAAATAAAAACATGTGACAAAACAATGGTAAATAACAAGATCCTAAAACAATTAAAATTTTCAAACAAACATCAAGCGGTTCAAATAGATATATATAGTTGACTACAAATATATATATCTATTTTTTTTAAGGGGGAAGGTGTAGCATTACATAAACACATTGCCCTTTTACTTTAATTGTCATGTGCACATAAAAAATGTATAAACAAATATGAATGTATATAAACAACATTCTGCCCAAATTAGTTACATTGAACTCAGCGGGAGTTTATACAAATAGTGCACATGCCGCTCATAACGAGGATCTTGTTACACTTGTGTGGACGGTCAAAGACACCGCCACAGACAGTCGCAATGACCAACTGAACACAATGTCAGTTTGTCAATGCGACTGACATATTTATATTTTTATTGCAGTCATATGTTGACTTAGCATATTTTAGAATTATGCATTTTTATTTATATGTATTAGTAAGGTATCTATTTGTATATGTTTTAGTTCGTAAATAATTTGTAAGTATTAGTGTAAGAATTTTGTATAAAAAGAGAAAGTAATTTCAATAAACATTCAATTTGAATCTGCACGCTCAACATCTATTACCATATACTAACCGTTCTTTTTCATCCACAACAGGGATCAAGCAGCAGACGGCAGAACCAAGGAGATGGCCGAAGGTTCTCCAGAAATTTTAACTAAGAAAAATTTGTTTAATTATACATACACACGTAAAGTGTGCTAATCTCGGCTTGGCTGCCGGTGGCTACCCGCGCGTTGCTTTCCCTATTCAAGGTTTCTCGCCGCAAGGGGGCCGGCATGTTTAGGCCATCGGCCTAAATATATCGGTCGTCCCTCGTAGACTTATTCAAAAATGAAATTGCACTCAGGTTCGTACCGATAACTGCGCGCTCCTTTCAAACCTAACGAAAGTAAGCATTCGCCGGGGGTACGAGCCGAAAACAAAATATAAGCCTTTCTCTTTAGCATCGACCGTCAACCAAGTCACCAGCAGCCAAACCAGGTAAATACACTGTCCATCCATTTTCCATTTTCCACTGTTCACTTTATTTATTCATTTTATTCATACCATCCAATAAACCAATTTGTAATTACTTAATTTGAAAACTCAGTGTTTACTTTTTGCACTAACTCGCCACATACTTCTTTTTCTTCCTCTTCTATCTATACATTATTACGTGCGAGCGCGCCCTCCATTGCGACGTGTCCGCCCGTAACAACAGGTGTAATCACGGGACTGTTCGGCTAGGGGAATTTTCCAAAAGGCACGCCTTAAATCAAGAGAACTAATAAATTTTGCCTTGGGTATTCTGCTCAGAATCCCATCAATATGAGGCAGGGGATAAGCGTTCTTAACGGTAACGCTGTTTACTATTCGTGAATCCAGACACAGACGGACTTTACCTGGCTTTTTCACTAACACTACCGGACTCGACCGTGAACTGTTTGGAGCCTCCTCGATTACACCTAACTTTATCATTTCGCCAATTTCGGCATGTACGAGTTTCTCGACAGCTGGTGAAATTGGAAAATAACGCTGTTTTATCGGACGGACATTTGGTTCGAGCTGAATCTCGTATTCCAACAAGGACGGTTTTCCCAAGCCTTCTTTTTCGAAGCTTGGGAATCTATTTTTAATTAAATCTAACTGATTTTGCTGCTCAACATTTAAAACAAACGAGCTATCATCGCTATCAAAAATCCAAAACTCAACTCCCAATATCAATTCCTGGGACATACTGGGGACAACGAAAAAAGTTATGGTCACAGATCTACCTTTATATTGCACGCTTAGGTCGATGGTGCCGAAAACCACCTGACTTTTACCATCAGCGGTGCAAACAGGAATGTGGTGTTTTCTCAAATTGTTTTTGGCCACCTCCTTAGCCAACAAGCCTCCTAAGCAGGACACTTGAGCTCCACTATCGAGTAAGCCAAAGTGATCGCTATCTTAAAGCTTAACCTTTGCATATGGCCTTAAATCATTTTCTATTGATCGTAGTGAACAAATAAGTTTCTTAATATTTTTGCGGTTTGCTTTTACTTTTGCCCAAAAGTGTTTCATACGAAGAGAAGAGCGTTTTGGGCTTGCAACATTATCATTAAAATTCTCTTTCTATTTCATTATACCTTTTTAGACGTTCATCATACGGTATAATTGGTTTTCTTAAGGTAGTGTTCGAAAAATAAGGGTCACCGGTACGTATACTCGATGTTGCTCGTTCGGTTTGCTGTTGTGTGTGTATACATATGTTATCGCTGCTTAGTGTTGCGAGAGATCTGACGTGATTCCTCGCTCGCTTTGCAGTTTCCCGGACTACACTTCGAGCATTTAGGACGATAGGTATTTGGTGCGCCACAATCGTAGCAAAACACCGAACGCTCCTCAAGGCAGTCATAATATCTACGCCCCTCTTTGTTGCAATTCCAGCAACCTGGTTTTCCTTTGGCAGCTTGTGAAACTGCCTCTACTTCAGCAAAGTTGGTTTGCAATGCATCATCAGCATGAGGGTCTAAGTCAAGGTAGGCTTCATTAACCTGTCGCCTGGGTAAAGGTCGAGAGTTGTGTGTTTGTGAGAATGGCGTTGCTTTAGCAATCTCGTTGCCTAAACTTTCTCCTTTCAAACAAAGTCTGCGTAGCTCTGCCACAGATTGAACTGGTACAAAAAGAAGCTGCTGCCTAATACGCGCTTCATAATTTCAAGGAGTTCAAATTCAGGTAGGGGTGTTTCAAGGGGCTCCGCGATTTTTAAGATTCCGTTTCGAAAGTTTCAGTTGGTCCCTGTTTCCGAACGCGAATCAACTCCTTAATCTCGAAGTCGCTCTTGTGCTGCTGAAAGTTTGTCCGTAACGCTTGGCATAGAGCTGGCCAGGTTACGCTCTACAGATCTGCGATAGCGCCAGTACCAATCTTTGGCCTCATTTACGAACAAACTTTGAATGTGCTCGCATAAAATATTAAAATTTCCATTTAGGGTATCTATCACCAGAAGTTCAATCCTGGACAAAAAGCTATCACCAGATAGACGCGACGTGCCATCAAACTTTACGTCCCAACTTGAAATTATGTGCGATTCTACCCGTATAAGAAATCGTAGACATTGAACTCAATCGCAATTGGTCAAGCTGATTAACAAAGTTCGAATTACTATGGCTTGGTAATGGAGGTGCGTCTCTTGGCCATTGTGGTGTGGATCTGTTTGTTGGGTGCTGATCTGCAGGTACTTGGTCTGTTTGGGTAACATCATTATCTACAGGGGCTGGTTGGACAGGGTTAATATTTAAACGCTCCAAGAAACTGGACAGAGAGCTTTCTATTCTCTGTTCCACCATTTGTGCAACGCGGTTTTCTAGTCCCTCTAGAACAGTTTCAGATCTGGCTGACACAATGGCGGAAACGAGGTTCCTAATACGAGCCTCCTCATTAAATTGTTCAGGTGGTTCACCACCTTGAGCTCCTTCAGCCGCCTGGCTACTGGCAGTGTCAAGCCTTTGTTGTAGCTCCCGCTGCGACCCACCACTGTTTCTTGGTTGGTTACCGTTCAGACGGGTATTCCCTAAGTTTCCTGGAAACATTGTTGTCCTAGATCTCGTGTTAACACCGGGGTATAGATTAAAATCCCTACTGCTACAAATGGCTCTACACTGAGGGCAGGATGAATTCTTTTTTAACCACGACAATAAACAGTTCCTGTGGAATCGAAATTATTAGTAATCGCTTTTCACGGTACAGCCAGTCTGCAATTGTAAGTGTTCGCCACTATGACGCAATGGCATATTTAAAGAAAAACTCGAATTCCAAAAAGAAACCGAATCGTCAAAAAGTTTAAACAACAATCCAATTGCTGTCCAGTATAAAAATCAAAATCTTTCATGCATCAAGCTAATACAACAAAAATGTGTAATTGTTTCTCAAAAAAAAAGTACAAAAAAAAAAAAATTGTATCCTTTAACACTTCGAACTGGATTCGCTAGCGCAAAAAAAATTGTTTCCCAAAAAATAATTTGGTTTGAGACCATGGGAGTCTCTAAAGTGGTAATGTGGCGTACAGTTTTGGTTGGTAAAAGGGCCATATTGTGCCGTGGCATGCAGCATTTCGAAAAAAGAACGTTCGGTTGTGATCTATTTTATTTAAACCGCAATTTTTCCAAGTGTAGAAGGAAAAGAAAAAACCTATCAAAGAGCGGTTGCATCTCGAATTGGAGTTTGAGATGTGCTTATTTACTTGAAAATTATTATATTTATATTTTTCTTTTGCATTGTAGCAAACGTAAACCGCTGGTAATTCACCTGGCATTAAGCCTTAATGAAAAATTTCAAAAAACGTTATCACGAATATTGCACAAGTACAAAAGAAATGTTAAGCTTAAAAGAATAATTGAATACAACGATCTAACGCGGTACGCATCTCGAGGCATATAGCCTGTACGATCGTCAATTCCACCGTAAATAATTTATATCCAATCAAAAATCTCTTAAGCAAAACAATTATCGGGAAAAAAAATTAATTTTACTAATTATTAAAATATAAAAAAAAAATATTTAAGCGGACAGACATTCGATTCCAAGAGGGAATCCTAAATGTGAAACCACGACTTCAAAGAAAAATATATTTCCATATTACGTGGCCCCACGTTGGGCGCCATTTTATCTGTTATGATATCCATTGACTAAGTGCAACAAAACGTTGCAATCACGGGCGTTAGAGGGACAGAACATGTGGCACTGGCTTTTAGGCCCGGAGCTTCAGCTTCGTGGTTCGATAACGCGATCATCCCACAGCACTGCCCTCCTCAGTCAATGGTCACACACGATAAATTTATTTTGCACACTGGGGTCTTCAGCAGAATAATAACAAAAAAAAAAAAACCCTAATCACCGTATACACAATTATACTTACTTGCCACACTTCAGCAACATGACCCTCCGCACCTACCCTTCTCTATGCCAGGCAGCTCATTTCATGAGGTTGGTGGCTGCCTCTATACCCGCCCTATCATTGGCCTTTTAGATGTCATTTAGGGCCCCAAATACATTACCACTATTTCACCATGTCTGAAACCAAATAAAAGAGAACTAGTTAGCCATCATTATTATTATTATTAAGAAAAAGAAATTTCAATCCATTACAAAATTATGATTTTATTTAGGGCCACTTTCATAAACGCCGGTTAAGCCTAATCGGTGATTAATTTGATAGCTAACCGTACAAAATACGTCAATTAAGCTCCGGTTAGCGGCTACCGGCTTTTAGGAAAGTGGCACTTATTCTATTGGACTTACTAAGTATGTCGGAAAAAATTTTACACATGGTATTTTAAACTTTTAATTAAAACTACCGAACAATAATAAGAACCCCCTAAATCTCTACCTCAACAGCTGATTATTAACAGGAAACATAAGTGCAAAAAAATTAGAAATATATATAGAAGTAAACATGTACATATGTATGTAAATATGTGTGCGAGACTATGTGCGGAGTTGACAATGCACGAAAATAAACAATTACAATAATATGAACTAATCCAAAACTGAATCCAATTTGAATTTTAGCAAAATCAAAACCAATGTAAGTTTGACGTACATATGTACATACATATGCTGCCAAATATATAAATACATAAAACAATATGGCATTTGAGTCTGAATAAATAAAAGAATTAGGGAATCAAACAAAACAACTTAAGCATTTCATATATGTTAATATGCATATTTTCTGAACTCCAAGACGTCGCGTATAAGGCCTCCCAGCTTTGTTTTTGGGTTCCCAATGGGCGATAGTATCAGGATTCCCTAACCTTGGTTTTATTTCAACCACCGATTAAAATTTCATCAAATTTGGCAAAGCGTCTAAAATGACTTGCTAACGTAATTGATGGCAATCATATCAACGGCAAAGTATGTATGAAACTATGTAAACCAATACAAAAAAACAACTACTAGTGCTTACTGTTCGATGCAACCAATCTCTCAAACTTCTCCACTGTTTCTCCGCTAGCGGATATTTTTGGCAAGTTTGGCAAACTGATGCATTACAACAACAATATCAACAGCTGTTGACGTAGGTCAGTTTCGTAGTAAAACTAACAGCATAGTTTGTAGGAAAAATAGTAAAATCTAATTATAATATTTTGTAAATATAAAAACTAAGTACAGTGGGTGGGTAATAGGTGATAATTCAAACTATGCTCGTACTACCTTAATATGGACTAACAATTCATTTGTTATCGTATAGTTCTAAAATAGTTATTTTTTTCCAAACTCGACTAACAACTGTGTATATATGTACATACATATGCATTTACTATATTACATGTGGTTTGGTATTTTAAGATTAAGTTGTTTTTTTTTTTTAAGGGAAAAATTTGAACTTAAATTTTATGATTTTTAGTTACATCGATGAGGAAATCTTCCTCTTCTTTTCATTGTTTATTTCCATAGGCAATTGCACAAGAGTAACTGGTTGTTGTTGTAACGAAGAGTTAAGTGAGCTAATAGACCCATCTTGCTGTTGTTGTTACGAAGAGTTATCGGAGGTAATGGACACATATTGTTGAGTTGGACCACAAAGACCACAAATGTAAATGTTGTCTGCATTATTTAGATAATTTAAGTTGACTGGCAAGCTACCAACAACACAATCATAGTGGTAAATTTCCCTGCACTTTTCACATTACACAGAAGTTTGCGCGCGATCAACTTTATGGCTACAAAAACAAGGCATAATATTGCAAATTTAAGAAAGTGATAAAAATAGAGAAAACTGAGAGTCAATGTCTCTAACACAATGCAATTATAGTTTTAGTTTAATTTGATTTGCTATCCGACATTAGATAAAAGCGCGATGCTTAGGAGAACGTAGAGCACAGCAAAAACACGTCCATTCACGTCTGTATGTTCATTATATGGCAAGTGCAGTTACGCTGTGAACGGCGAACGGCGCTGCACCTGCTGATGCCGAACGCACATCAGGGACAGCTACGGCAACCGCTCTCCCCACAGCTGTGGCAGGGGTCTCACGACCTGGCCACAATGAGCCAAAGGAGAGGGTAGCCGCCTATAACTTTAACTTCACCTCTGGATTCTTCGAGGGCAACCTCGCAAACGATTGGCAAAAGCGACCTGGAGGGCGTCAGCACCAGTGTGGTAGGGAACGCAGACACGCTGGCAACGGCGAACGGCGCCACACCCACTGATGCTGAACGCCCTTCAGGTAGCGGCACGGCAGCCGTTCTCCCCACAGCTCTGGCAGGGCTCTCACGACCCAAGAGGCAAGAAGAAGGATGCCGCAACCCAGTCACCGAACGGGGGAATGACCGCGAGGGCAACTACGGGTCAGCTCCCCTTGAATATCCCTCCCAATGCAGGGAACGCTGTGGAGTTCCAAAGCACTGCGGTGGCAACTGGGGAAAGCGCAACCCCCTTCAAACACCAGAGGTCGGACGAGGACATGAAACCTCCCTCCAAAAGGCACCAGAATCACCCTGGGGTGGGTAAACCTAGCTTTGCCGAGGTGGCAAAGGACCGGATCCTTATAGAAGGGATCCTGGACCGTGGAAATGACCGGTGGGGCCATCCCGAAAGATCAGTGGCCGTATGTCAGGAACGGCATCGGCGACGACGTTCTCGACGTGCTGATGGAGGCTCCGGGCAGTCCGCCGCGTTGTGGAAGGACATTCCAGCTCAGCCAAGGGCGAGGGCATCGATTCCAGCCATCCCTGCAGAGCCGAAGAGAATCCTGGATATGCTTAGAGTCATGAACCCCGCTCTCCCCTCCCAGGACTGGAAGATCATCAAAGCCTGCGACGCTGAAGGGCACAGATTGGAGCTCATTCTGACCTTAAACAAGGAGGCTCTCGAACCGTTAAGGAGAGCAAACGGACGTGTTCATTACGGCATAGGCGAAGTCATAATCCACGTATCCCGTGGCGACGCGCAGCTCGCAACCCTTTTGGGTGCTCTGGTGGACATGGACATCGAAGCGCCCGAAGAGGAAGCGGAGCTCTCTGACGTTGGCAGCATAGTGTCCGCCACGTCAAATTGCGCAGGTGCTCTGCACAATTTGTCGATGGAGCATGCCCTGCTGGAGAGCGACGGGGAAGATCTCGACGTCACGGTGGTGGTAGGGGAGTCTGAGCACACTCATGTTGAGGGTGCTTCAGATAAACCTACATAAATCGAAGGCAGCCTAAAAGCGACGTCGATGTGGTCCTCATATAAGAGCCGTGGGTCAACAAAGCACGGATTTGCGGACTGGGGATTAAGGAGTTCAAGCTCATGATGAAGAAGGTAAAATTAGAACTTGCATTATGGTTAGGTCTGAGCTAATAACTTTTCTTCTACCTAACTACAGCAATGGCGACGTCACAGCGGTCAATATCACAGTTGGCAATGTACAATTAATAATTGCCTCGGTCTACATGCCCAAAGACGCGGAAGATCCTTCACCGCAAGATAAGGTGAAAGTGCTGATGGCCGACTGCAGCAGGGACCACTCGATTGTGAGACTCAATGGCTTGAATATAAAAACAAACTGGGGGCCTATAAGAAAGCCCTGAGACAAGCGAAAAGAACTTCGTAGAGAAACTTCTGCACTGGAGTCGAAAGTATCGATGACACAGCAAGACTTAGGTGGAAGAGGAGACTCTAGAACTGCTTCTACATACTCTCTTTCCGGGAAACATGCATTGTGCTCCAAATGCACCTGCAACTAACCCGGCCGTAAATATAACCAACACAGTGGAGGGAGTTAAATGGGCGGTTAAGAGGTTTAAGCCGTTCCCGCACAGCTAATCAACACCTTGAATACATCAGCTAACTGGCTGTATCACATTTTCACGGCCTGTTTGTCTCTCAAGCATATTCCGTGCTCATGGAGAAGCGCAACGGTAATCTTTATCCCGAAGGCAGGTAAAGCCTCTTACTAAGAGCCGAAAGACTACAGACCGATTAGTCTGACGTTCTTCGCACTCAAAACCATAGAGAGGATAATCAATAACTACCTCACTGCCACAATTGACAGCAACCATATATCAAGCTGTCCTCAAAGGTAAATCTACGGAGACTGCGCTCCACACCCTAGTCTCTAACATAGAGGCGTCCATGGACGAGAAAAACCACTGTCTGGTTGCCTTTCTCGATATCGAATAAACATTAGCCCAGTTGCTGTTAACACCGCACTAACAGACCTGGGGGTAAACAGGTCCCTAGTGGGACTGATCGAGCAACTACTCAAAGGGAGGAAAATACTTTCATCTCTGGGTCTGTTGATATAACACGTTACGCCACAAGAGGCACTCCTCAAGGTGGCGTTCTCTCGCCTCTTCTGTGGAACTTAACCGTTAACTCGCTGCTAAGAGACACATGTTGGGCCAGCGGCAAGGTGGTGGCGTAGGCCGACGAACTGGCCGTGGCATACAGAGGCAAATTCCCACAAACCTTGTGCTATCTGATGCAGGCAGCATTGCAAGAGATCTCCCTATGGTCCTCTAACTGCGGGCGTAGCGTCAACTCCGAGAAGGTGGAACTTGTCTTAGTCATTAAACGATACAAAATACCACCGTTAATTCTACCAGAAATAAACGGCGTGCGCCTTAACCTGGCCGATAAGGGCAAATTTCTAGGTGTAGTTCTGGGCAAAAGGCTGAATTGGAAAAAAACGTCATTCAGCGTCAAAAGAAAGCGTATATTGCATTATACACGTTGGCCTCAGCCCCAAGATATGCAAATGGATTCATCATAAAATGGAAATATCATAAACCCCATATTGCTATATGGGGTCGTCGTGTGGTGGCCTGCCTTGTGCAAGTCCTCAAACTTGAAACTATTAGGGAAGATTCGCAGGTCTAGCATGATCAGCATAGACGGAGCTCTGAGAACTACTCCGAGCGAAGCTCTACAGGTCATTCTAGACTTCCTTCCTCTAGATATACAGGGCTACCGAGCAGCGGCTACATCAGCCCTGCGTCTACGGGAATCGTCTGTCTGGATCACATGAACCAAAAGACATTCCACCCTACAAAACAATTTCAATGTTATTCCCGGAAGTACGGATCGCTGCATGACTACTACAGTTACGGAGTGCGACTACACGGTAAACATCCCGAGTAGGGAAGACTGGGTTGAGTTGGACTGGTGCTATGGCGCAGAAGACAGCATCTGCCTATACACCGATGGCTCCAAACTAAACGGGAGGGTCGGCGGAGGGGTCTGCTCAAAAGATTGCGACTTAGAACTCCCCTTAAGACTACCTGATACAACCATGTAAGAAGAAGGTAAAATAAAGAAGAAAAGCTGAAGCGAGCTTCCGGTTTTCACTCGATTAAATTAACTCAATTTACAACTCAGGTGTAGGGTTATGCCCGTAAAACGAAAAAATATTAAAAGTGAACATGCCCAATACAAAGGAAGACGTTATGCACGCGTTGCGACAGGCAAGAGTACGTTTTCCACCGTCGGTTATGCTACAACAGCTTAGAAAACTCTTGAACGAAGTGGTGAGCGATAGCAACAATAGGGCTTTGTCATCAACAGGAGCACCTGTACATGTTATGCCTTCCGATGGGGGAATCATGGAAGTTGCCAACACTAAAGAAGCCACTGCCGAAGAAATAATCACATCCGCAAATGTGACTGCCGCAACCAATATTAGCTCTGCCGACGTTACTTCCGTAAATGACTTTACCACCGCCGCCGCTACTGCCGCAACCAATACTAGCTCTGCCGATGCTACTTCTGCAACCAATATTAGCCGTAAGCAATACTATCACCACCAACAATAGTACCTTTACTTTACGTCACTGTCACTGCCGCCACAAATTTAGGAGGCCTCGCCATCAATAGTGCTACCGCCGACAACATCGCCATGTCTAGTGGGGCCATCGCCAAGTACATCCCGACGAATACCACTATTGCTGAATTAGAGTCGGAAGTCACAGCATTAAAGAAACAACAAGAAATTGAAACCACTTGCTATGACATGGAACACGCGCTTCCCAAATTTAATGGGGATGACGTCTCTTACCCCGTAGTCAATTTTATTCGTGACCTAAACGGGTACGGCCGGGTGTTCTTGTCGACTACGTTGGCAATTAGTTTTCAAGCACTGAAGCGGGCATTATTGAACGAATTTGATGTGGCAATCACACGACAAGAGGTATACAAAATGCTGGCACAACGACGATGGAAAAAGAAGGAGGAATCACTCGATGGTTATACTCTCGCCATGCAGGCGATTGGCAAAAGAGCTAACATTGACGAAACGGAACTAATTAGTTTCATAATAGAAGGAATCGGCAAATCAACTCCGCACATGGAAATATTGATGACGGCAAGAAATGTGGAGGACCTAAAAACTCTGATTTACCGCTACCAACATAAATATTTTATGTCAGGCGTAATGCAGCCACCAAACCAGCGGGCGCAGCAACCCAAGCAGATGTACCAGAAGCAATCCGAAAAACTTAAATTTTACAATTGTTGTTGGAATGGGCATATAAAAACCAATTGCCCATTCCCATTGCGTCCAGACGATGCTTGCTTCAGATTTTCGAAGACGGGTCATCACCACCGTTCATGCCCAAATCCGGCCAAGATACTCATAAATCGGGAAATAGCTACGGTCACCGGATACGAGGATGAACCAGTCGACATCATTGGTGAATTCAACTCAGTGAGTATAGCATGATTCAATTACTAGAGGTTAGCTCTGTAGTGACAGATTTTGACAATTGGCGCCATCTTGCTCCCTGAAAAATTGTCATTTACATTCTCGGTTGCCTTTTATAGAAATTATTTAAAAATAGCAGCTAAAAATTTATTATATTACAAAAATTTTAAAAAGGTTTTTTTCAGAAAATGTATTCATTTACGCTATTATTTAGATCGACTTTTGGGAGATCTAATGGTGTAAGTTTAAAACGTGATTTCCGTTATTTAGCAACTGCTGTAATTCCATTTCTGTTATTTTTGACAAAACTTGGTTACTATTATCCAGCTTTTATCATCAGTTTTGGCTTAGACTATACATAAAGAAACAGTTTAAAGTCAACATCTGTGTCAACTGTGAGTGAAAAAATAGGAGCCAATCTCATTAAAGCTTTTCACTTTATTATAAACTTGGTAGAGTAAGTCAGGTTGTCTTTATGCCCTGAAAAGAATTCAGTTCGTCCTTATTATTAAAAAACTCCTCCCTCTAGTCTGAAGCACATGTGCAATTATTCTTAGTTTGAGTTAATAAGTTTAGTGTATTAACCATTGAAGGCTCTAATTTTTACCGAAACCACAATATTTAGCAATCCATGTTAACCAAATGAGTTTGTACTGATTTATACAGTGATGGTATGTGATGACATGTTCTGATGTTTTATTTATGTAGTTGACTTTGTAAAATGTTTTACTACAAGTTTTCTACTATTTTGATTTTTCTAACACCATTTCCTTGACAAATTCAAAACATACTTCTACTTTTTCTGTTTAGCAAAAAGAACCCAGAAAATGGGAGTGTCAAAATTAAACGTCAGCTACAGAGCTAACCTCTAGTAATTGAATCATGTGAGTATAGTTTTTAAAACTTCTATTAATTCAATTACTATTAACGTTGTTTCCCTTTTTGACACCTTAATTCAATTGTCTTCTGTCCCAAAGCAACTTTGGCCAAAATTTAGTTCTGATGAAAATCCTGCTGACGAAGGTATCGGTGGATGCAAAATAAAAATACTATTTAAAATTAAATGTGACATTAAATTTCGTAAATAAATAAAAGAAATTAAATTAAACGTTATTGAAGATAAGAATATGAGTATGCCAGTTATTTTGGGAAGAGATTTTCATAGTAAATTTGACATTAGACTCACTAATGTGGGGAAGAGATATACAAAAAAAAACTTTTAGATATTAGAAATATTGTTAACAAAATTAATGAAACAAAGAAGTTTGTAAACAACCAACAGGAAATAAATTATATGTTTGACTCCACAGGTAAATTTGACTATAATACTACTGCCGATACCGTTGTTGACGTACCTGATATTTTTTGCACTGCCATCCCGGAAGATGAGATCCTAAATTAATCAAATACCAGCAAAAAGAGTTTATTGAGAAATTCGTGTCTCAACCCTGATATGAGACGAGAATCTTATAAATACCAAATGCAGATACATTTGACGACTGATGTCCCCTTTCATTGTGCGCCGCGTAGACTTTCCTATTCTGAGAGAAATCAGGTTCACACTATTATTGATGAACTTTGTCGAGAAGGAATCATAAGACCTAGTGACTCACCATATACATCAGCGATAGTGCTAGTTAAGAAGAAAAACGGTAACGTTCGTATGTGCGTGGATTATAGGACATTGAATAAAATTACGGGCAGAGACAATTACCCACTGCTTCTCATAAGCGTCTGCATAGAATACTTGGAAAATAAGAATTACTTTTCCGTTTTGGATTTGAAAATTGGCTTCCACCAAGTGGAACTAGTTTCCGAATCCATTCCTCTGGCTCACTGAGATGCAAGTAGCATAGGATTTGGAGCGGTACTACTGCAGCGCCAAGACGATAAGTAATTCCACAACGGCTACTCCAGCTGAACAAAGTATCACAGCTTTGAGCTGGGAACCTTGTCCATTATATATGCACTTAGAAGGTTTAGGACTTATTTAGAGGGTATACCTTTTACAATTATTACTGATTGTAACTCCCTCACAATGACGCTTGAAAGAAAACAACTTAACCCTCGAATAGCCCGGTGGGCACTCGAGCTCGAAAAGTATAACTACAAAATAAAACACAGAAGAGGGGAAGCCAAGCCATGCCCTTAGTAGGTGGCAAATATCCGTAGTAGTGAACTCCGATGAAGTTGAATTCCATATGCAGTTTGCTCAGGAACGAGATAGTGAAATTAGTTCAATCCGCGGCCAGTTAGAGCATTCAGACAGTAAAGATTAAATCTTAATAGATGGGGTAGTGTATAACAAGGGCCGAAACGAAAATATTGCCCTATACGTGCCCAAGGAAATGGAAGATAACATAACACGATTGATACAGGAAAAACTGGGGCTCTTATCTGTGGATTAAACGGTAGACAAGCTGAAGTTGTATTACTGGCTCCCGAACATGCGGCAAAAACCGAAAAATTTGTTAGAAATTGCCTAAAATGCATAATGTATGTGACCCCACCACGGGCTAAGGAAAGGGCTTTGCACCCTATCCCCAAGGCTCCACCACCATTCGACACCATTCACATAGCTCACCTTGGACCATTGCCGTTCCTGAAGTCAAAAAGAAAGCATATTTTAGTAGTCATAGACGCGTTTACCAAATACACCCATACCTCGTTATACGGCGGCTCTTTATACGGCCTTTCGTTATAACGGCCCTCTTCAATTCACGCTAATTTTCGATTTACGGCCTAAAATGTTTCGCTATAACGGCCAAAAAACCGTTTTTCCGATTTCGATATATTTACATGCTGCCAATTTTATCAAGTGTTTTTGAATTTTGCGTCAAAGCCAAATTTTATTTTATTCAAATTAATTTTTAATAATTTTTTTTTTTGACGCAGAATTCAAAAAACTTGATAAAAATATTTTTTTCCTGAATATTTATCAAGATTGACAAATTTGTCAAGAGCACAGAATCGCCTTGTAAAGGCATTTAAAAAATATTTTATGGAGTTGTTTTTGTTTGTATATTCATTTTGATTTTTGGAGTCTTTTAGTATTTTATGTTCAAATGTATGTACTTGTTATGTATGATTTTTTAATTTAAATAACAAATAAAAATATAAAATTCATTTTTAACCGTGCAGTTTTACAAATTTGTATTAGATTAATTGACTCGTTATACGGTTTTTCGCTTTACGGCCAACTTTCGTGGAACGTATTTAGGCCGTATAGCGAGGTATGGGTGTATGTTAAATTATATCATACCAATTCGACTAGCACCCGAGAGGTTACTGCCGCCCTTGAGAAGTATTTCAATTATGACAGTAGACCTAGCCGAATCATTAGCGATAGAGGATCATGCTTCACATCTCTTGAATTCAGCTCGTTCATGACCAAGCGGAATATTACCCATGTGAAAGTGGCCGTGGCATCTCCCCAGGCAAATGGGCAGGTGGAGAGGGTAAACCGAGTACTAAACAGTATGTTAGGAGAATTGACCGATCCTATTACCTACAACGATTGGGTTAAGTGGTTACAGGAGGCCGAGTATGCTATTAACAATTCCTTGCATATCACCTGCCGGGATACCCCGAGTCGACTCTTGTTTGGAGTCGAACAACGAGGAGTTGTTATTGATGAATTAACGGTACGCTTCAGCCTCAATCTCTGCTCGACAAGAGTACGACTCCGCGAAGTCCGCTAAAAGTGGTATTCAAAGTAAAACGTATAATGTAGGAGATTTTGTTGTGATAAGGAACATCTATAATACTGCTGGATACTGGAAGTAACAAAAAGTTCGTGTCTCCATATAAGGGGCCCTATGTGGTACACAGGGTATTAGGAAATGATAGGTACGTCATACGCGATAGTGATAATTGCCAACTTACCCAACTGCCTTATGACGGAGTTATTGAAGCCTATAGGATGAAGAAATGGTGTCAACCACCGTCGGTTTGCGTCGAGGACACAGAACAGGATCCGATAGAGATTGGTTAGGACTGCCTATTTGTTATTTGATCGAGGCCGATCATGTGTCAGGTTAATAGATAAGGAAGATACAACCATGTAATAAGAAGGTAAAATAAAGAAGAGGCGAACCATTATTATATATATACACTGAAAAAAAAATCTACAGTAAACGGCCGTCAAATTGATAGTAAACCCTGTCATTTTTCGTTCAACAGTGAGTAATATAAATTTTGAAAGTGAGCCCCTATCATTCTTCGAATATACTATCATATTGACCTGTATTACTGTAAATTTTAAAGTGGACTCATATCATTATGCAAAAATCACATGTTTTTACTGGCAATTTTACAGTAAATACTGTAATATTTACAGTATTACCATCAATCGCTTGAAAGTGGTTTTGATATGTTACTTTCAATGTGCACTTTCAACTTTTTTATTTCAGTGTAGCAAGAAAAATAAAACGTGTCTAAATTCAATCCTTGGTAATTTACCACATCACTCGATTAAATTAACTTAATTTACAATATATACTAGTATATCCCGTGGTCGAATGTCTTTAGGAAAATTAACGCGATTTCTAATTATTTCGTAAGTATAAAATTGAAGAAGCTATAAACTGTGTTTTTGCTTTTTGTATATTAAATATGATATATGTATTTCTTAAAAAATATGTATTGATAAATTGAAATAATTTTTTAGTTTTTTTAAAAAAAAATTGGTTTTTTCACTCCAAGATAGATGTCATAAACAGAAAAATATTGAAATATTGACAGTAAACGGCCGTCAAATTGATAGTAAACCCTGTCATTTTTCGTTCAACAGTGGGTAATATAAATTTTGAAAGTGAGCCCCTATCATTCTTCGAATATACTATCATATTGACATGTATTACTGTAAATTTTAAAGTGGACTCATATCATTATGCAAAAATCACATGTTTTTACTGCCAATTTTACAGTAAATACTGTAATATTTACAGTATTACCATCAATCGCTTGAAAGTGGTTTTGATATGTTACTTTCAATGTGCACTTTCAACTTTTTTATTTCAGTGTAGCAAGAAAAATAAAACGTGTCTAAATTCAATCCTTGGTAATTTACCACATCACTCGATTAAATTAACTCAATTTACAATATATACTAGTATATCCCGTGGTCGAATGTCTTTAGGAAAATTAACGCGATTTCTAATTATTTCGTAAGTATAAAATTGAAGAAGCTACAAACTGTACTTTTTCTTTTTGCATATTAAATATGATATATTTCTTAAAAAATATAAATTGATAAATAATGATAAATTGGAATAATTTTTTAGATGTCATAAACAGAAAAATATTGAAATATTGGGTTACAAATATAATAAATTAAAAAAAAAATATGATAAAAACTTTTCGTATGTTTCAAGGCAAATTCAATTTAGTAAAAAGAAAAAAAATTAACCTGCCCTGAACACGTGCTTGAACCTACGAACACACGCATCATAGCCGGCAAGCTCACCACCTGCGCCACTGCTGTATGTACAATAAAACAGTCAGATACTGTAGTTAACAGTTTTGGGTTTTGGTGAAAACTTTTATGAATTATTACAAATTAATGAAGCATTTTTTGTTAAATATAATATGCCTATGCAAAGCTCCTGGCCGATGAAATCATATCAAAATGTATAATAATTGGAATTATGCATTTTTTATGAGATACACTCTGGCAATTTATTGTATGGAAAAAGTGTTAGCCTATTAATATATAGATAACGGTCACATAGAATGATGCCATATCGAACAAAATTGGAAGCAAATAAAATTTTCAGTGCGTTTTCCACAAAACAATTTACATTTCATTGTAAACACTTCAGTTTTTCGGGATTTTAGGATGCATCTAAATTACCGACCGTATATAGTGAAATTTAACAAATAAGTACCAATTTCATAACATTTAAAAAAAATTAAGTTTTAGAGTTCTATAAAAACACAACTTTTGTCTTATTTTCCAGAAAAATTTTAATTTTGAACTATTTTGTGCAATAGAACATGCAAGATATGTATGTATGTTAACAACAAATGTTTAAGAATGCATCTCAAAGGCTACCCGAAAATCATGACCATGAATACTTTTGAATCTCACTTTTATTATAGAATTTTGCAAAAAAATAGAAGTTTGACTGCGTTTTTGAAAAAAAATAATAATTTTAAATTTTTTTTAAAAATGAATTTGGAGTTTATTTCGAAGTTCTCAATATGAGCACTAGGCCGGTTTCCATTTTGGATTTTTTAGGGTTTTTCCTCAACAATTTAGATATATGTATATATATAAGTACATTACATATTGACTTTTATATCATTTCAATAATATTCCGTGATATTTATATCGTATGACCTCAACTTAGATATATAGCTATATTTATTACTAGCAGGGTACCCGGCGTTGCTCGGGATGTAAGTAGTTAGGGGCCTTTCAAAATCAATAATATACTTTAAGATTTCATATTTATATAATATAGCTGACCCGGCAAACTTCTTTCTTCCCAAAATAGATTTTTCTTATTAATTTTTCACTACTTCATTTTGCATGCAACTTCAAATATATAAAATTTTAGTATTCCGTTTAAGGCCACACGATACACAAAATTTTTAGTTTTCTGTCCCGAGCGTAGTAAATAGCGAAAAAAATTTTCCTACACGGGAACTATTGATATCATTAATCTCCTGATCAATTTTCAGGTCCTAACTTTAAACGCTTTTACGATAACCCCACTTTTATGCGCAAAAATTGTTTTGATATCATTTAGCTCTATACCAATTTCCAGGTTCCTGCCTTAAATACTTTTAGAGATATTTAGCTTGAAAAATTAAATTAATTAATCGTATAACCCCTCACCAAATTTCAGTGGTGTAACCCGAATACTTAGAGAGATACGGACAATGAAAAATTCCATTTGTATGGGAGGTGGCACGCCCACTTTTTCGTTACACCCAGTTGTTTTGGAGGTGGTAGGGATCGATCCCATATAACCCCTCACGAAGTTTCAATGATCTAATCTAAATACTTCCAGAGATATCGACTAAGAAGTATTTCATTCGTATGGGAGGTGCCACGCCCACTTTTTCGTTATACCCAGTTGTTTTGGAGGTGGTAGGGATCGATCTCATATAATCTCTCACCAAATTTCAGTGGTCTAACCTAAATACTTCCAGATATATCGACTAAGAAGTATTTCATTCGTATGGGAGGTGCCACGCCCACTTTTTCGTTATCCCCAGTTTTTTTGGAGGTGGTAGGGAACGATTCCATATAACCCCTCACCAAATTTTAGTGGTCTAACCTAAATACTTCCAGAGATATCGACTAAGAAGTATTTCATTCGTATGGGAGGTGCCACGCCCCCTTTTTCGTTATCCCCAGTTTTTTTTGGAAGTGGTAGGGATCGATCTCATATAATCTCTCACCAAATTTCAGTGGTCTAACCTAAATAGTTCCAGAGATATCGACTAAGAAGTATTTCATTCGTATGGGAGGTGCCACGCCCCCTTTTTCGTTATCCCCAGTTTTTTTTTGGAGGTGGTAGGGATCGATTCCATATAACCCCTAACCAAGTTTCAATGATCTAACCTAAATACTTCCAGAGATACGGACAATGGAAAATTCCATTTCTATGGGAGGTGCCCCGCTATATATATCAAAATATTTTTTAGCCTGTGACCATCCCTGGAAGATGTACAGTGGGTGTGTAAAATTTGGTTAGGATCGGTTTATAAGTTTAGGACGCAAGTCGATCTATACCTACATACATACATATATCCTACTAATATTATAAACTAGCAGGGTACCCGGCGTTGCTCGGGATGTAAGTAGTTAGGGGGCCTTTCAAAATCAATAATATACTTTAAGATTTCATATTTATATAATATAGCTGACCCGGCAAACTTCTTTCTTCCCAAAATAGATTTTTTTTATTAATTTTTCACTACTTCATTTTGCATGCAACTTCAAATATATAAAATTTTAGTATTCCGTTTAAGGCTACACGATACACAAAATTTTTAGTTTTCTGTCCCGGAGCGTAGTAAATAGCGAAAAAAATTTTCCTACACGGGAACTATTGATATCATTAATCTCCTGATCAATTTTCAGGTCTTAACTTTAAACGCTTTTACGATAACCCCACCTTTATGCGCAACAATTGTTTTGATATCATTTAGCTCTATACCAATTTCCAGGTTCCTGCCTTAAATACTTTTAGAGATATTTAGCTTGAAAAATTAAATTAATTAATCGTATAACCCTTCACCAAATTTCAGTGGTGTAACCCGAATACTTAGAGAGATACGGACAATGAAAAATTCCATTTGTATGGGAGGTGCCACGCCCACTTTTTCGTTACACCCAGTTGTTTTGGAGGTGGTAGGCATCGATCCCATATAACCCCTCACGAAGTTTCAATGATCTAACCTAAATACTTCCAGAGATATCGACTAAGAAGTATTTCATTCGTATGGGAGGTGCCACGCCCACTTTTTCGTTATACCCAGTTGTTTTGGAGGTGGTAGGGATCGATCTCATATAATCTCTCACCAAATTTCAGTGGTCTAACCTAAATACTTCCAGATATATCGACTAAGAAGTATTTCATTCGTATGGGAGGTGCCACGCCCACTTTGTCGTTATCCCCATTTTTTTGGGGGGTGGTAGGGAACGATTCCATATAACCCCTCACCAAATTTCAGTGGTCTCACCTAAATACTTCCAGAGATATCGACTAAGAAGTATTTCATTCGTATGGGAGGTGCCACGCCCCCTTTTTCGTTATCCCCATTTTTTTTTGGAAGTGGTAGGGATCGATCTCATATAATCTCTCACCAAATTTCAGTGGTCTAAGGGAGGTGCCACGCCCACTTTGTCGTTATCCCCATTTTTTTTGGGGGTGGTAGGGAACGATTCCATATAACCCCTCACCAAATTTCAGTGGGCTAACCTAAATACTTCCAGAGATATCGACTAAGAAGTATTTCATTCGTATGGGAGGTGCCACGCCCCCTTTTTCGTTATCCCCAGTTTTTTTTGGAAGTGGTAGGGATCGATCTCATATAATCTCTCACCAAATTTCAGTGGTCTAATCTAAATAGTTCCAGAGATATCGACTAAGAAGTATTTCATTCGTATGGGAGGTGCCACGCCCCCTTTTTCGTTATCCCCAGTTTTTTTTGGAAGTGGTAGGGATCGATCTCATATAATCTCTCACCAAATTTCAGTGGTCTAATCTAAATAGTTCCAGAGATATCGACTAAGAAGTATTTCATTCGTATGGGAGGTGCCACGCCCCCTTTTTCGTTATCCCCAGTTTTTTTTTTGGAGGTGGTAGGGATCGATTCCATATAACCCCTAACCAAGTTTCAATGATCTAACCTAAATACTTCCAGAGATACGGACAATGGAAAATTCCATTTGTATGGGAGGTGCCCCGCCCCCTATATATATCAAAATATTTTTTAGCCTGTGACCATCCCTGGAAGATGTACAGTGGGTGTGTAAAATTTGGTTACGATCGGTTTATAAGTTTAGGACGCAAGTCGATCTATACCTACATACATACATATATATTTACATAATTTGAATTTTATATATATAGATGTGAATGTAGCGATGTTTGGATGTTTGGATGTCCAGACGTTTGCTTTTGTTCCCTAAAAACGTGAGAATGGCTTGACGGATTTTGTTGAAATTCGGCACGCCTACAGGTTATAGTCTGGAAGGAGCTATAGGCTATTTTTTTTTTTAATTTTGGGGGTTCCGACCCTGCTAGGGACCGTTTCTTTTCGAAATTTTTTTTATTCCATATAACTCTAAGTATATTGAACCTATACTTATGATATTTCGCATATAGGTATAGAAATATCGTACAATATGGGTATCAACCGAAAGGGGAGGGCCCCAGGTTTCATTTTGGCTTCGATATATTTCGATAAATTTATCGATAACTAAGTTATCGGTCAAAATTCGAATGCCCAAAAACCTTAATATTACCCTACAATATGGGTATAAAACGAAAGGGGATGGCGCCAGGTTTCATTTGGGCTTCGATATATTTCGATATATTTATCGATAACTGAGTTATCGGTGAAAATGTTATTGCCCAAAAACCTTAATATTACCCTACAATATGGGTATCAAACGAAAGGGGATGGCGCCAGGTTTCATTTGGGCTTCGATATATTTCGATAAATTTATCTATAACTGAGTTATCGGTGAAAATGTTATTCCACAAAAACCTTAAAATTGCCCTACAATATGGGTATCAAACGAAAGGGGATAGCTCCAGGTTACATTTGGACTCCGATATATTTCGATAAATTTATCGATAACTGAGTTATCGGTGATTGCCCAAAAAACTTAACATTACCCTATAATATGGGTATCAAACGAAAGGGAGGGCCCCAGGTTTCATTCTGGCTTCGATATATTTCGATAAATTGATCGATAACTAAGTTATCGGTCAAAATTCGATTGCCCAAAAACCTTAATATTACCCTACAATATGGGTATCAAACGAAAGGGGATGGCGCCAGGTTTCATTTGGGCTTCGATATATTTCGATAAATTGATCGATAACTGAGTCATCTGTCAAAATGCGATTGCCCGAAAACCTCTATATTACCCTACAATATGGGTATCAAACGAAAGGAGATAGCTCCAGGTTTCATTTGGACTTCGATATATTTCGATAAGTTTATCGATAACTGAGTTATCGGTGATTGCCCAAAAAACTGATCATTACCCTATAATATGGGTATAAAACGAAAGGAGAAGGCAGCAGGTTTCATTTGGACTACGATAGGTTTCGATAAATTGATCGATAACTGAGTTATCGGTGAAATTGTGATTGCCCAAAAACCTTAAACTTGACCTACAATATGGGTATCAAACGAAAGGGGAAGGCCCCAGGTTTCAATTTAGCTTTGATATATTTCGATAAATTGATCGATAACTAAGTTATCGTTCAAATTTCGATTGCCCGAAAACCTTAATATTACCCGGCAATATGGGTATCAAACGAAAGGGGATAGCTCCAGGTTTCATTTGGACTTCAATAGGTTTCGATAAATTGATCGATAACTAAGTTATCGGTGAAAATGTTATTGCACAAAAACCTTAAAATTGCCCTACAATATGGGCATCAAACGAAAGAGGGAAGGATCCAGGTTTCATTTGTACTTTAATATATTTCGATAAATTTATCGATAACTAAGTTATCGGTGAAAATGTTATTGCACAAAAACCTTAATATTACCCTACAATATGGGTATCAAACGAAAGAAGATAGCTCCAGGTTTAATTTGGACTTCGATATATTTCGATAAATTTATCGATAACTAAGTTATGGGTGAAAATGTTCTTGCACAAAAACCTTAAAATTGCCCTACAATATGGGCATCAAACGAAAGGGGATGGCGCCAGGTTTCATTTGGGCTTCGATATATTTCGATAAATTGATCGATAACTGAGTCATCTGTCAAAATGCGATTGCCCGAAAACCTCTATATTACCCTACAATATGGGTATCAAACGAAAGGAGATAGCTCCAGGTTTCATTTGGATTTCGATATATTTCGATAAATTTATCGATAACTGAGTTATCGGTGATTGCCCAAAAAACTGAACATTACTCTATTATATGGGTATAAAACGAAAGGAGAAGGCAGCAGGTTTCATTTGAACTACGATAGGTTTCGATAAATTGATCGATAACTGAGTTATCGGTGAAAATGTGATTGCCCAAAAACCTTAAACTTGACCTACAATATGGGTATCAAACGAAAGTAGACAGCTTCAGGTTTTATTTGGACTTCGATATATTTCGATAAAATTATCGATAACTGAGTTATCGGTGATTGCCCCAAAAACTTAACATTACTCTATTATATGGGTATAAAACGAAAGGAGAAGGCCGCAGGTTTCATTTGGACTTCGATAGGTTTCTGTAAATTGATCGATAACTGAGTTATCGGTGAAAATGTGATTGCCCAAAAACCTTAAACTTGCCCTACAATATGGGTATCAAACGAAAGGGGAAGGCCCCAGGTTTCATTTGTACTTCGACATATTTCGATAAATTTATCTATAACTGAGTTATCGGTAAAAATGCGATTTCAGAAAAACCTTAATATTACCCTACAATATTGTATCAAATCAACATTTGAAGTTGAATTCATCATGGCACAATTTGTCAAAATTGAATTCTTGAAAGGCCCCCTAACGTTACCAACGAATACCGCAAAAGAAAATTTTTGAAAACCGGTTTTCAATACTCTTTTTTCATAATTTTCAAAATATTCGAATTTGGTAAATTCTTCAGTAGGCAATAATCCTACTAATCCTACTAATATTATAAATGTGAATGTAGCGATGTTTGGATGTTTGGATGTTTGGATGTTTGGATGTCCAGACGTTTGCTTTTGTTCCCTAAAAACGTGAGAATGGCTTGACGGATTTTGTTGAAATTTGGCACGCCTACAGGTTATAGTCTGGAAGGAGCTATAGGCTATTTTTTTTTAATTTTGGGGGTTCCGACCCTGCTAGGGACCGTTTCTTTTCGAAATTTTTTTTATTCCATATAACTCTAAGTATATTGAACCTATACTTATGATATTTCGCATATAGGTATAGAAATATCGTACAATATGGGTATCAAACGAAAGGGGAGGGCCCCAGGTTTCATTTTGGCTTCGATATATTTCGATAAATTGATCGGTAACTAAGTTATCGGTCAAAATTCGATTGCCCAAAAAGCTTAATATTAACCTACAATATGGGTATCAAACGAAAGGAGATGGCCTCAGGTTTCATTTGGACTTCGATATATTTCGATAAATTTATCGATAACTGAGTTATCGGTGAAAATGTTATTGCACAAAAACCTTAAAATTGCCCTACAATATGGGTATCAAACGAAAGGGGATGGCCCCAGGTTTCATTTGGGCTTCGATATATTTCAATAAATTTATCGATAACTGAGTTATCGGTCAAAATTCGATTGCCCAAAAACCTTAATATTACCCTACAATATGGGTATAAAACGAAAGGGGATGGCGCCAGGTTTCACTTGGGCTTCGACATATTTCGATAAATTTATCGATAACTGAGTTATCGGTGAAAATGTTATTGCCCAAAAACCTTAATATTACCCTACAATATGGGTATCAAACGAAAGGGGATGGCGCCAGGTTTCATTTGGGCTTCGATATATTTCGATAAATTTATCGATAACTGAGTTATCGGTGATTGCCCAAAAAACTTAACATTACCCTATAATATGGGTATCAAACGAAAGGGAGGGCCCCAGGTTTCATTCTGGCTTCGATATATTTCGATAAATTGATCGATAACTAAGTTATCGGTCAGAATTCGATTGCCCAAAAACCTTAATATTACCCTACAATATGGGTATCAAACGAAAGGGGATGGCGCCAGGTTTCTTTTGGGCTTCGATATATTTCGATAAATTGATCGATAACTGAGTCATCTGTCAAAATGCGATTGCCCGAAAACCTCTATATTACCCTACAATATTTGTATCAAACGAAAGGAGATAGCTCCAGGTTTCATTTGGACTTCGATATATTTTGATAAGTTTATCGATAACTGAGTTATCGGTGATTGCCCAAAAAACTGATCATTACCCTATAATATGGGTATAAAACGAAAGGAGAAGGCAGCAGGTTTCATTTGGACTACGATAGGTTTCGATAAATTGATCGATAACTGAGTTATCGGTGAAATTGTGATTGCCCAAAAACCTTAAACTGGACCTGGGCAATATGGGTATCAAACGAAAAGGGAAGGCCCCAGGTTTCAATTTAGCTTTGATATATTTCGATAAATTGATCGATAACTAAGTTATCGTTCAAAATTCGATTGCCCGAAAACCTTAATATTACCCGGCAATATGGGTATCAAACGAAAGGGGATAGCTCCAGGTTTCATTTGGACTTCAATAGGTTTCGATAAATTGATCGATAACTAAGTTATCGGTGAAAATGTTATTGCACAAAAACCTTAAAATTGCCCTACAATATGGGCATCAAACGAAAGAGGGAAGGCCCCAGGTTTCATTTGTACTTTAATATATTTCGATAAATTTATCGATAACTAAGTTATCGGTGAAAATGTTATTGCACAAAAACCTTAATATTACCCTACAATATGGGTATCAAACGAAAGAAGATAGCTCCAGGTTTAATTTGGACTTCGATATATTTCGATAAATTTATCGATAACTAAGTTATGGGTGAAAATGTTATTGCACAAAAACCTTAAAAGTGCCCTACAATATGGGCATCAAACGAAAGGGGATGGCGCCAGGTTTCATTTGGGCTTCGATATATTTCGATAAATTGATCGATAACTGAGTCATCTGTCAAAATGCGATTGCCCGAAAACCTCTATATTACCCTACAATATGGGTATCAAACGAAAGGAGATAGCTCCAGGTTTCATTTGGATTTCGATATATTTCGATAAATTTATCGATAACTGAGTTATCGGTGATTGCCCAAAAAACTGAACATTACTCTATTATATGGGTATAAAACGAAAGGAGAAGGCAATAGGTTTCGATAAATTGATCGATAACTGAGTTATCGGTGAAAATGTGATTGCCCAAAAACCTTAAACTTGACCTACAATATGGGTATCAAACGAAAGGAGATAGCTTCAGGTTTTATTTGGACTTCGATATATTTCGATAAAATTATCGATAACTGAGTTATCGGTGATTGCCCCAAAAACTTAACATTACTCTTTAATATGGGTATAAAACGAAAGGAGAAGGCCGCAGGTTTCATTTGGACTTCGATAGGTTTCTGTAAATTGATCGATAACTGAGTTATCGGTGAAAATGTGATTGCCCAAAAACCTTAAACTTGCCCTACAATATGGGTATCAAACGACATATTTCGATAAATTTATCTATAACTGAGTTATCGGTAAAAATGCGATTTCAGAAAAACCTTAATATTACCCTACAATATTGTATCAAATCAACATTTGAAGTTGAATTCATCATGGCACAATTTGTCAAAATTGAATTCTTGAAAGGCCCCCTAACGTTACCAACGAATACCGCAAAAGAAAATTTTTGAAAACCGGTTTTCAATACTCTTTTTTCATAATTTTCAAAATATTCGAATTTGGTAAATTCTTCAGTAGGCAATAATCCTACTAATCCTACTAATATTATAAATGTGAATGTTTGGATGTTTGGATGTTTG
The DNA here is from genome assembly GCA_951509765.1 of Sphenella marginata. Taxonomy (NCBI): domain Eukaryota; kingdom Metazoa; phylum Arthropoda; class Insecta; order Diptera; family Tephritidae; genus Sphenella; species Sphenella marginata. The sequence goes on from OX608078.1 coordinate 9,827,899, forward strand.
GATGTCCAGACGTTTGCTTTTGTTCCCTAAAAACGTGAGAATGGCTTGACGGATTTTGTTGAAATTTGGCACGCCTACAGGTTATAGTCTGGAATTTTGGGGGTTCCGACCCTGCTAGGGACCGTTTCTTTTCGAAATTTTTTTTATTCCATATAACTCTAAGTATATTGAACCTATACTTATGATATTTCGCATATAGGTATAGAAATATCGTACAATATGGGCATCAAACGAAAGGGGAGGGCCCCAGGTTTCATTTTGGCTTCGATATATTTCGATAAATTGATCGATAACTAAGTTATCGGTCAAAATTCGATTGCCCAAAAAACTTAATATTAAGCTACAATATGGGTATCAAACGAAAGGAGATGGCCCCAGGTTTCATTTGGACTTCGATATATTTCGAAAAATTTATCGATAACTGAGTTATCGGTGAAAATGTTATTGCACAAAAACCTTAAAATTGCCCTACAATATGGGTGTCAAACGAAAGGGGATGGCCCCAGGTTTCATTTGGGCTTCGATATATTTCGATAAATTTATCGATAACTGAGTTATCGGTCAAAATTCGATTGCCCAAAAACCTTAATATTACCCTACAATATGGGTATAAAACGAAAGGGGATGGCGCCAGGTTTCATTTGGGCTTCGACATATTTCGATAAATTTATCGATAACTGAGTTATCGGTGAAAATGTTATTGCCCAAAAACCTTAATATTACCCTACAATATGGGTATCAAACGAAAGGGGATGGCGCCAGGTTTCATTCGGGCTTCGATATATTTCGATAAATTTATCTATAACTGAGTTATCGGTGAAAATGTTATTGCACAAAAACCTTAAAATTGCCCTACAATATGGGTATCAAACGAAAGGGGATAGCTCCAGGTTACATTTGGACTCCGATATATTTCGATAAATTGATCGATAACTGAGTCATCTGTCAAAATGCGATTGCCCGAAAACCTCTATATTACCCTACAATATGGGTATCAAACGAAAGGAGATAGCTCCAGGTTTCATTTGGACTTCGATATATTTCGATAAGTTTATCGATAACTGAGTTATCGGTGATTGCCCAAAAAACTGATCATTACCCTATAATATGGGTATCAAACGAAAGGGAGGGCCCCAGGTTTCATTCTGGCTTCGATATATTTCGATAAATTGATCGATAACTAAGTTATCGGTCAAAATTCGATTGCCCAAAAACCTTAATATTACCCTACAATATGGGTATCAAACGAAAGGGGATGGCGCCAGGTTTCATTTGGGCTTCGATATATTTCGATAAATTGATCGATAACTGAGTCATCTGTCAAAATGCGATTGCCCGAAAACCTCTATATTACCCTACAATATGGGTATCAAACGAAAGGAGATAGCTCCAGGTTTCATTTGGACTTCGATATATTTCGATAAGTTTATCGATAACTGAGTTATCGGTGATTGCCCAAAAAACTGATCATTACCCTATAATATGGGTATAAAACGAAAGGAGAAGGCAGCAGGTTTCATTTGGACTACGATAGGTTTCGATAAATTGATCGATAACTGAGTTATCGGTGAAATTGTGATTGCCCAAAAACCTTTAACTTGACCTACAATATGGGTATCAAACGAAAGTAGACAGCTTCAGGTTTTATTTGGACTTCGATATATTTCGATAAAATTATCGATAACTGAGTTATCGGTGATTGCCCCAAAAACTTAACATTACTCTCTAATATGGGTATAAAACGAAAGGAGAAGGCCGCAGGTTTCATTTGGACTTCGATAGGTTTCTGTAAATTGATCGATAACTGAGTTATCGGTGAAAATGTGATTGCCCAAAAACCTTAAACTTGCCCTACAATATGGGTATCAAACGAAAGGGGAAGGCCCCAGGTTTCATTTGTACTTCGATAGGTTTCTGTAAATTGATCGATAACTGAGTTATCGGTAAAAATGCGATTTCAGAAAAACCTTAATATTACCCTACAATATTGTATCAAATCAACATTTGAAGTTGAATTCATCATGGCACAATTTGTCAAAATTGAATTCTTGAAAGGCCCCCTAACGTTACCAACGAATACCGCAAAAGAAAATTTTTGGAAACCGGTTTTCAATACTCTTTTTTCATAATTTTCAAAATATTCGAATTTGGTAAATTCTTCAGTAGGCAATAATCCTACTAATCCTACTAATATTATAAATGTGAATGTAGCGATGTTTGGATGTTTGGATGTTTGGATGTTTGGATGTCCAGACGTTTGCTTTTGTTCCCTAAAAACGTGAGAATGGCTTGACGGATTTTGTTGAAATTTGGCACGCCTACAGGTTATAGTCTGGAAGGAGCTATAGGCTATTTTTTTTTAATTTTGGGGGTTCCGACCCTGCTAGGGACCGTTTCTTTTCGAAATTTTTTTTATTCCATATAACTCTAAGTATATTGAACCTATACTTATGATATTTCGCATATAGGTATAGAAATATCGTACAATATGGGTATCAAACGAAAGGGGAGGGCCCCAGGTTTCATTTTGGCTTCGATATATTTCGATAAATTGATCGGTAACTAAGTTATCGGTCAAAATTCGATTGCCCAAAAAGCTTAATATTAACCTACAATATGGGTATCAAACGAAAGGAGATGGCCCCAGGTTTCATTTGGACTTCGATATATTTCGATAAATTTATCGATAACTGAGTTATCGGTGAAAATGTTATTGCACAAAAACCTTAAAATTGCCCTACAATATGGGTATCAAACGAAAGGGGATGGCCCCAGGTTTCATTTGGGCTTCGATATATTTCAATAAATTTATCGATAACTGAGTTATCGGTCAAAATTCGATTGCCCAAAAACCTTAATATTACCCTACAATATGGGTATAAAACGAAAGGGGATGGCGCCAGGTTTCACTTGGGCTTCGACATATTTCGATAAATTTATCGATAACTGAGTTATCGGTGAAAATGTTATTGCCCAAAAACCTTAATATTACCCTACAATATGGGTATCAAACGAAAGGGGATGGCGCCAGGTTTCATTTGGGCTTCGATATATTTCGATAAATTTATCGATAACTGAGTTATCGGTGATTGCCCAAAAAACTTAACATTACCCTATAATATGGGTATCAAACGAAAGGGAGGGCCCCAGGTTTCATTCTGGCTTCGATATATTTCGATAAATTGATCGATAACTAAGTTATCGGTCAGAATTCGATTGCCCGAAAACCTCTATATTACCCTACAATATTTGTATCAAACGAAAGGAGATAGCTCCAGGTTTCATTTGGACTTCGATATATTTTGATAAGTTTATCGATAACTGAGTTATCGGTGATTGCCCAAAAAACTGATCATTACCCTATAATATGGGTATAAAACGAAAGGAGAAGGCAGCAGGTTTCATTTGGACTACGATAGGTTTCGATAAATTGATCGATAACTGAGTTATCGGTGAAATTGTGATTGCCCAAAAACCTTAAACTGGACCTGGGCAATATGGGTATCAAACGAAAAGGGAAGGCCCCAGGTTTCAATTTAGCTTTGATATATTTCGATAAATTGATCGATAACTAAGTTATCGTTCAAAATTCGATTGCCCGAAAACCTTAATATTACCCGGCAATATGGGTATCAAACGAAAGGGGATAGCTCCAGGTTTCATTTGGACTTCAATAGGTTTCGATAAATTGATCGATAACTAAGTTATCGGTGAAAATGTTATTGCACAAAAACCTTAAAATTGCCCTACAATATGGGCATCAAACGAAAGAGGGAAGGCCCCAGGTTTCATTTGTACTTTAATATATTTCGATAAATTTATCGATAACTAAGTTATCGGTGAAAATGTTATTGCACAAAAACCTTAATATTACCCTACAATATGGGTATCAAACGAAAGAAGATAGCTCCAGGTTTAATTTGGACTTCGATATATTTCGATAAATTTATCGATAACTAAGTTATGGGTGAAAATGTTATTGCACAAAAACCTTAAAAGTGCCCTACAATATGGGCATCAAACGAAAGGGGATGGCGCCAGGTTTCATTTGGGCTTCGATATATTTCGATAAATTGATCGATAACTGAGTCATCTGTCAAAATGCGATTGCCCGAAAACCTCTATATTACCCTACAATATGGGTATCAAACGAAAGGAGATAGCTCCAGGTTTCATTTGGATTTCGATATATTTCGATAAATTTATCGATAACTGAGTTATCGGTGATTGCCCAAAAAACTGAACATTACTCTATTATATGGGTATAAAACGAAAGGAGAAGGCAATAGGTTTCGATAAATTGATCGATAACTGAGTTATCGGTGAAAATGTGATTGCCCAAAAACCTTAAACTTGACCTACAATATGGGTATCAAACGAAAGGAGATAGCTTCAGGTTTTATTTGGACTTCGATATATTTCGATAAAATTATCGATAACTGAGTTATCGGTGATTGCCCCAAAAACTTAACATTACTCTTTAATATGGGTATAAAACGAAAGGAGAAGGCCGCAGGTTTCATTTGGACTTCGATAGGTTTCTGTAAATTGATCGATAACTGAGTTATCGGTGAAAATGTGATTGCCCAAAAACCTTAAACTTGCCCTACAATATGGGTATCAAACGACATATTTCGATAAATTTATCTATAACTGAGTTATCGGTAAAAATGCGATTTCAGAAAAACCTTAATATTACCCTACAATATTGTATCAAATCAACATTTGAAGTTGAATTCATCATGGCACAATTTGTCAAAATTGAATTCTTGAAAGGCCCCCTAACGTTACCAACGAATACCGCAAAAGAAAATTTTTGAAAACCGGTTTTCAATACTCTTTTTTCATAATTTTCAAAATATTCGAATTTGGTAAATTCTTCAGTAGGCAATAATCCTACTAATCCTACTAATATTATAAATGTGAATGTTTGGATGTTTGGATGTTTGGATGTCCAGACGTTTGCTTTTGTTCCCTAAAAACGTGAGAATGGCTTGACGGATTTTGTTGAAATTTGGCACGCCTACAGGTTATAGTCTGGAATTTTGGGGGTTCCGACCCTGCTAGGGACCGTTTCTTTTCGAAATTTTTTTTATTCCATATAACTCTAAGTATATTGAACCTATACTTATGATATTTCGCATATAGGTATAGAAATATCGTACAATATGGGCATCAAACGAAAGGGGAGGGCCCCAGGTTTCATTTTGGCTTCGATATATTTCGATAAATTGATCGATAACTAAGTTATCGGTCAAAATTCGATTGCCCAAAAAACTTAATATTAAGCTACAATATGGGTATCAAACGAAAGGAGATGGCCCCAGGTTTCATTTGGACTTCGATATATTTCGATAAATTTATCGATAACTGAGTTATCGGTGAAAATGTTATTGCACAAAAACCTTAAAATTGCCCTACAATATGGGTGTCAAACGAAAGGGGATGGCCCCAGGTTTCATTTGGGCTTCGATATATTTCGATAAATTTATCGATAACTGAGTTATCGGTCAAAATTCGATTGCCCAAAAACCTTAATATTACCCTACAATATGGGTATAAAACGAAAGGGGATGGCGCCAGGTTTCATTTGGGCTTCGACATATTTCGATAAATTTATCGATAACTGAGTTATCGGTGAAAATGTTATTGCCCAAAAACCTTAATATTACCCTACAATATGGGTATCAAACGAAAGGGGATGGCGCCAGGTTTCATTTGGGCTTCGATATATTTCGATAAATTTATCTATAACTGAGTTATCGGTGAAAATGTTATTGCACAAAAACCTTAAAATTGCCCTACAATATGGGTATCAAACGAAAGGGGATAGCTCCAGGTTACATTTGGACTCCGATATATTTCGATAAATTTATCGATAACTGAGTTATCGGTGATTGCCCAAAAAACTTAACATTACCCTATAATATGGGTATCAAACGAAAGGGAGGGCCCCAGGTTTCATTCTGGCTTCGATATATTTCGATAAATTGATCGATAACTAAGTTATCGGTCAAAATTCGATTGCCCAAAAACCTTAATATTACCCTACAATATGGGTATCAAACGAAAGGGGATGGCGCCAGGTTTCATTTGGGCTTCGATATATTTCGATAAATTGATCGATAACTGAGTCATCTGTCAAAATGCGATTGCCCGAAAACCTCTATATTACCCTACAATATGGGTATCAAACGAAAGGAGATAGCTCCAGGTTTCATTTGGACTTCGATATATTTCGATAAGTTTATCGATAACTGAGTTATCGGTGATTGCCCAAAAAACTGATCATTACCCTATAATATGGGTATAAAACGAAAGGAGAAGGCAGCAGGTTTCATTTGGACTACGATAGGTTTCGATAAATTGATCGATAACTGAGTTATCGGTGAAATTGTGATTGCCCAAAAACCTTAAACTTGACCTACAATATGGGTATCAAACGAAAGGGGAAGGCCCCAGTAGCGCGATTCTGTAACTTTTTTAACGCCAAGTGTTAGCGTTAACTTCGCTTAACACCATTTTTAACATTTTTTGCGATTCTGTAACTTTTTTAACGCCAAGTGTTAGCGTTAACTTCCCTTAACGCCGAAAAGTGTTAGCTAACACCTTAGTTAAAGCGAAAAAATTTTGTGGTGTTAAAAGTTATAGAAAATAAGTTCTCCGAACATGAAACCGAACTCGCGACGCGCACGTTGTAGTCCGAACGCTTATCACCTGCGCTACTGCGACATGAACGTCGGCGCTGTCAAATGCTGTACTTAAGATGAGTGCAGTTTTCCCCTCAATTTTAACAGATATACATACATAAAACAGCTATAACTAAAAAGTGTTAAGGAAAGTTACAGAATCGCACTTTCGTTAAGAGCAAACGCCAAAATTCGGCGACAAGCTTAACACTCGGCGAGGTGTTAAAAGTTACAGAATCGCACTACAGGTTTCAATTTAGCTTTGATATATTTCGATAAATTGATCGATAACTAAGTTATCGTTCAAAGTTAGATTGCCCGAAAACCTTGATATTACCCGGCAATATGGGTATCAAACGAAAGGGGATAGCTCCAGGTTTCATTTGGGCTTCGATATATTTCGATAAATTGATCGATAACTGAGTCATCTGTCAAAATGCGATTGCCCGAAAACCTCTATATTACCCTACAATATGGGTATCAAACGAAAGGAGATAGCTCCAGGTTTCATTTGGATTTCGATATATTTCGATAAATTTATCGATAACTGAGTTATCGGTGATTGCCCAAAAAACTGAACATTACTCTATTATATGGGTGTAAAACGAAAGGAGAAGGCAGCAGGTTTCATTTGAACTACGATAGGTTTCGATAAATTGATCGATAACTGAGTTATCGGTGAAAATGTGATTGCCCAAAAACCTTAAACTTGACCTACAATATGGGTATCAAACGAAAGGAGATAGCTTCAGGTTTTATTTGGACTTCGATATATTTCGATAAAATTATCGATAACTGAGTTATCGGTGATTGCCCCAAAAACTTAACATTACTCTCTAATATGGGTATAAAACGAAAGGAGAAGGCCGCAGGTTTCATTTGGACTTCGATAGGTTTCTGTAAATTGATCGATAACTGAGTTATCGGTGAAAATGTGATTGCCCAAAAACCTTAAACTTGCCCTACAATATGGGTATCAAACCAAAGGGGAAGGCCCCAGGTTTCATTTGTACTTCGACATATTTCGATAAATTTATCTATAACTGAGTTATCGGTAAAAATGCGATTTCAGAAAAACCTTAATATTACCCTACAATATTGTATCAAATCAACATTTGAAGTTGAATTCATCATGGCACAATTTGTCAAAATTGAATTCTTGAAAGGCCCCCTAACGTTACCAACGAATACCGCAAAAGAAAATTTTTGAAAACCGGTTTTCAATACTCTTTTTTCATAATTTTCAAAATATTCGAATTTGGTAAATTCTTCAGTAGGCAATAATCCTACTAATCCTACTAATATTATAAATGTGAATGTAGCGATGTTTGGATGTTTGGATGTTTGGATGTCCAGACGTTTGCTTTTGTTCCCTAAAAACGTGAGAATGGCTTGACGGATTTTGTTGAAATTTGGCACGCCTACAGGTTATAGTCTGGAAGGAGCTATAGGCTATTTTTTTTTTAATTTTGGGGGTTCCGACCCTGCTAGGGACCGTTTCTTTTCGAAATTTTTTTTATTCCATATAACTCTAAGTATATTGAACCTATACTTATGATATTTCGCATATAGGTATAGAAATATCGTACAATATGGGTATCAAACGAAAGGGGAGGGCCCCAGGTTTCATTTTGGCTTCGATATATTTCGATAAATTGATCGATAACTAAGTTATCGGTCAAAATTCGATTGCCCAAAAAACTTAATATTAACCTACAATATGGGTATCAAACGAAAGGAGATGGCCCCAGGTTTCATTTGGACTTCGATATATTTCGATAAATTTATCGATAACTGAGTTATCGGTGAAAATGTTATTGCACAAAAACCTTAAAATTGCCCTACAATATGGGTATCAAACGAAAGGGGATGGCCCCAGGTTTCATTTCGATAAATTTATCGATAACTGAGTTATCGGTCAAAATTCGATTGCCCAAAAACCTTAATATTACCCTACAATATGGGTATAAAACGAAAGGGGATGGCGCCAGGTTTCATTTGGGCTTCGATATATTTCGATAAATTTATCTATAACTGAGTTATCGGTGAAAATGTTATTGCACAAAAACCTTAAAATTGCCCTACAATATGGGTATCAAACGAAAGGGGATGGCCCCAGGTTTCATTTCGATAAATTTATCGATAACTGAGTTATCGGTCAAAATTCGATTGCCCAAAAAACTTAATATTACCCTACAATATGGGTATAAAACGAAAGGGGATGGCGCCAGGTTTCATTTGGGCTTCGACATATTTCGATAAATTTATCGATAACTGAGTTATCGGTGAAAATGTTATTGCACAAAAACCTTAAAATTGCCCTACAATATGGGTATCAAACGAAAGGGGATGGCCCCAGGTTTCATTTCGATAAATTTATCGATAACTGAGTTATCGGTCAAAATTCGATTGCCCAAAAAACTTAATATTACCCTACAATATGGGTATAAAACGAAAGGGGATGGCGCCAGGTTTCATTTGGGCTTCGATATATTTCGATAAATTTATCTATAACTGAGTTATCGGTGAAAATGTTATTGCACAAAAACCTTAAAATTGCCCTACAATATGGGTATAAAACGAAAGGGGATGGCGCCAGGTTTCATTTGGGCTTCGACATATTTCGATAAATTTATCGATAACTGAGTTATCGGTGAAAATGTTATTGCACAAAAACCTTAAAATTGCCCTACAATATGGGTATCAAACGAAAGGGGATGGCCCCAGGTTTCATTTCGATAAATTTATCGATAACTGAGTTATCGGTCAAAATTCGATTGCCCAAAAAACTTAATATTACCCTACAATATGGGTATAAAACGAAAGGGGATGGCCCCAGGTTTCATTTCGATAAATTTATCGATAACTGAGTTATCGGTCAAAATTCGATTGCCCAAAAACCTTAATATTACCCTACAATATGGGTATAAAACGAAAGGGGATGGCGCCAGGTTTCATTTGGGCTTCGATATATTTCGATAAATTTATCTATAACTGAGTTATCGGTGAAAATGTTATTGCACAAAAACCTTAAAATTGCCCTACAATATGGGTATCAAACGAAAGGGGATAGCTCCAGGTTACATTTGGGCTTCGATATATTTCGATAAATTTATCTATAACTGAGTTATCGGTGAAATTGTGATTGCCCAAAAACCTTAAACTTGACCTGCAATATGGGTATCAAACGAAAGGGGAAGGCCCCAGGTTTCAATTTAGCTTTGATATATTTCGATAAATTGATCGATAACTAAGTTATCGTTCAAAATTCGATTGCCCGAAAACCTTGATATTACCCGGCAATATGGGTATCAAACGAAAGGGGATAGCTCCAGGTTTCATTTGGACTTCAATAGGTTTCGATAAATTGATCGATAACTAAGTTATCGGTGAAAATGTTATTGCACAAAAACCTTAAAATTGCCCTACAATATGGGCATCAAACGAAAGAGGGAAGGCCCCAGGTTTCATTTGTACTTTAATATATTTCGATAAATTTATCGATAACTAAGTTATCGGTGAAAATGTTATTGCACAAAAACCTTAATATTACCCTACAATATGGGTATCAAACGAAAGAAGATAGCTCCAGGTTTAATTTGGACTTCGATATATTTCGATAAATTTATCGATAACTAAGTTATGGGTGAAAATGTTATTGCACAAAAACCTTAAAATTGCCCTACAATATGGGCATCAAACGAAAGGGGATGGCGCCAGGTTTCATTTGGGCTTCGATATATTTCGATAAATTGATCGATAACTGAGTCATCTGTCAAAATGCGATTGCCCGAAAACCTCTATATTACCCTACAATATGGGTATCAAACGAAAGGAGATAGCTCCAGGTTTCATTTGGATTTCGATATATTTCGATAAATTTATCGATAACTGAGTTATCGGTGATTGCCCAAAAAACTGAACATTACTCTATTATATGGGTATAAAACGAAAGGAGAAGGCAGCAGGTTTCATTTGAACTACGATAGGTTTCGATAAATTGATCGATAACTGAGTTATCGGTGAAAATGTGATTGCCCAAAAACCTTAAACTTGACCTACAATATGGGAATCAAACGAAAGGAGATAGCTTCAGGTTTTATTTGGACTTCGATATATTTCGATAAATTTATCGATAACTGAGTTATCGGTGAAAATGTTATTGCACAAAAACCTTAAAATTGCCCTACAATATGGGTGTCAAACGAAAGGGGATGGCCCCAGGTTTCATTTGGGCTTCGATATATTTCGATAAATTTATCGATAACTGAGTTATCGGTCAAAATTCGATTGCCCGAAAACCTCTATATTACCCTACAATATGGGTATCAAACGAAAGGAGATAGCTCCAGGTTTCATTCTGGCTTCGATATATTTCGATAAATTGATCGATAACTAAGTTATCGGTCAAAATTCGATTGCCCAAAAACCTTAATATTACCCTACAATATGGGTATCAAACGAAAGGGGATGGCGCCAGGTTTCATTTGGGCTTCGATATATTTCGATAAATTGATCGATAACTGAGTCATCTGTCAAAATGCGATTGCCCGAAAACCTCTATATTACCCTACAATATGGGTATCAAACGAAAGGAGATAGCTCCAGGTTTCATTTGGACTTCGATATATTTCGATAAGTTTATCGAAAACTGAGTTATCGGTGATTGCCCAAAAAACTGATCATTACCCTATAATATGGGTATAAAACGAAAGGAGAAGGCAGCAGGTTTCATTTGGACTACGATAGGTTTCGATAAATTGATCGATAACTGAGTTATCGGTGAAATTGTGATTGCCCAAAAACCTTAAACTTGACCTACAATATGGGTATCAAACGAAAGGGGAAGGCCCCAGTAGCGCGATTCTGTAACTTTTTTAACGCCAAGTGTTAGCGTTAACTTCGCTTAACACCATTTTTAACATTTTTTGCGATTCTGTAACTTTTTTAACGCCAAGTGTTAGCGTTAACTTCCCTTAACACCGAAAAGTGTTAGCTAACACCTTAGTTAAAGCGAAAAAATTTTGTGGTGTTAAAAGTTATAGGAAATAAGTTCTCCGAACATGAAACCGAACTCGCGACGCGCACGTTGTAGTCCGAACGCTTATCACCTGCGCTACTGCGACATGAACGTCGGCGCTGTCAAATGCTGTACTTAAGATGAGTGCAGTTTTCCCCTAAATTTTAACAGATATACATACATAAAACAGCTATAACTAAAAAGTGTTAAGGAAAGTTACAGAATCGCACTTTCGTTAAGAGCAAACGCCAAAATTCGGCGACAAGCTTAACACTCGGCGAGGTGTTAAAAGTTACAGAATCGCACTACAGGTTTCAATTTAGCTTTGATATATTTCGATAAATTGATCGATAACTAAGTTATCGTTCAAAGTTAGATTGCCCGAAAACCTTGATATTACCCGGCAATATGGGTATCAAACGAAAGGGGATAGCTCCAGGTTTCATTTGGGCTTCGATATATTTCGATAAATTGATCGATAACTGAGTCATCTGTCAAAATGCGATTGCCCGAAAACCTCTATATTACCCTACAATATGGGTATCAAACGAAAGGAGATAGCTCCAGGTTTCATTTGGATTTCGATATATTTCGATAAATTTATCGATAACTGAGTTATCGGTGATTGCCCAAAAAACTGAACATTACTCTATTATATGGGTATAAAACGAAAGGAGAAGGCAGCAGGTTTCATTTGAACTACGATAGGTTTCGATAAATTGATCGATAACTGAGTTATCGGTGAAAATGTGATTGCCCAAAAACCTTAAACTTGACCTACAATATGGGTATCAAACGAAAGGAGATAGCTTCAGGTTTTATTTGGACTTCGATATATTTCGATAAAATTATCGATAACTGAGTTATCGGCGATTGCCCCAAAAACTTAACATTACTCTCTAATATGGGTATAAAACGAAAGGAGAAGGCCGCAGGTTTTATTTGGACTTCGATAGGTTTCTGTAAATTTATCTATAACTGAGTTATCGGTAAAAATGCGATTTCAGAAAAACCTTAATATTACCCTACAATATTGTATCAAATCAACATTTGAAGTTGAATTCATCATGGCACAATTTGTCAAAATTGAATTCTTGAAAGGCCCCCTAACGTTACCAACGAATACCGCAAAAGAAAATTTTTGAAAACCGGTTTTCAATACTCTTTTTTCATAATTTTCAAAATATTCGAATTTGGTAAATTCTTCAGTAGGCAATAATCCTACTAATCCTACTAATATTATAAATGTGAATGTAGCGATGTTTGGATGTTTGGATGTTTGGATGTTTGGATGTCCAGACGTTTGCTTTTGTTCCCTAAAAACGTGAGAATGGCTTGACGGATTTTGTTGAAATTTGGCACGCCTACAGGTTATAGTCTGGAAGGAGCTAAAGGCTATTTTTTTTTTAATTTTGGGTTTTCCGACCCTGCTAGGGACCGTTTCTTTTCGAAATTTTTTTTATTCCATATAACTCTAAGTATATTGAACCTATACTTACGATATTTCGCATATAGGTATAGAAATATCGTACAATATGGGTATCAAACGAAAGGGGAGGGCCCCAGGTTTCATTTTGGCTTCGATATATTTCGATAAATTGATCGATAACTAAGTTATCGGTCAAAATTCGATTGCCCAAAAAACTTAATATTAACCTACAATATGGGTATCAAACGAAAGGAGATGGCCCCAGGTTTCATTTGGACTTCGATATATTTCGATAAATTTATCGATAACTGAGTTATCGGTGAAAATGTTATTGCACAAAAACCTTAAAATTGCCCTACAATATGGGTGTCAAACGAAAGGGGATGGCCCCAGGTTTCATTTGGGCTTCGATATATTTCGATAAATTTATCGATAACTGAGTTATCGGTCAAAATTCGATTGCCCAAAAACCTTAATATTACCCTACAATATGGGTATAAAACGAAAGGGGATGGCGCCAGGTTTCATTTGGGCTTCGACATATTTCGATAAATTTATCGATAACTGAGTTATCGGTGAAAATGTTATTGCCCAAAAACCTTAATATTACCCTATAATATGGGTATCAAACGAAAGGGGATGGCGCCAGGTTTCATTTGGGCTTCGATATATTTCGATAAATTTATCTATAACTGAGTTATCGGTGAAAATGTTATTGCACAAAAACCTTAAAATTGCCCTACAATATGGGTATCAAACGAAAGGGGATAGCTCCAGGTTACATTTGGACTCCGATATATTTCGATAAATTTATCGATAACTGAGTTATCGGTGATTGCCCAAAAAACTTAACATTACCCTATAATATGGGTATCAAACGAAAGGGAGGGCCCCAGGTTTCATTCTGGCTTCGATATATTTCGATAAATTGATCGATAACCAAGTTATCGGTCAAAATTCGATTGCCCAAAAACCTTAATATTACCCTACAATATGGGTATCAAACGAAAGGGGATGGCGCCAGGTTTCATTTGGGCTTCGATATATTTCGATAAATTGATCGATAACTGAGTCATCTGTCAAAATGCGATTGCCCGAAAACCTCTATATTACCCTACAATATGGGTATCAAACGAAAGGAGATAGCTCCAGGTTTCATTTGGACTTCGATATATTTCGATAAGTTTATCGATAACTGAGTTATCGGTGATTGCCCAAAAAACTGATCATTACCCTATAATATGGGTATAAAACGAAAGGAGAAGGCAGCAGGTTTCATTTGGACTACGATAGGTTTCGATAAATTGATCGATAACTGAGTTATCGGTGAAATTGTGATTGCCCAAAAACCTTAAACTTGACCTGCAATATGGGTATCAAACGAAAGGGGAAGGCCCCAGGTTTCAATTTAGCTTTGATATATTTCGATAAATTGATCGATAACTAAGTTATCGTTCAAAATTCGATTGCCCGAAAACCTTGATATTACCCGGCAATATGGGTATCAAACGAAAGGGGATAGCTCCAGGTTTCATTTGGACTTCAATAGGTTTCGATAAATTGATCGATAACTAAGTTATCGGTGAAAATGTTATTGCACAAAAACCTTAAAATTGCCCTACAATATGGGCATCAAACGAAAGAGGGAAGGCCCCAGGTTTCATTTGTACTTTAATATATTTCGATAAATTTATCGATAACTAAGTTATCGGTGAAAATGTTATTGCACAAAAACCTTAATATTACCCTACAATATGGGTATCAAACGAAAGAAGATAGCTCCAGGTTTAATTTGGACTTCGATATATTTCGATAAATTTATCGATAACTAAGTTATGGGTGAAAATGTTATTGCACAAAAACCTTAAAATTGCCCTACAATATGGGCATCAAACGAAAGGGGATGGCGCCAGGTTTCATTTGGGCTTCGATATATTTCGATAAATTGATCGATAACTGAGTCATCTGTCAAAATGCGATGTCCGAAAACCTCTATATTACCCTACAATATGGGTATCAAACGAAAGGAGATAGCTCCAGGTTTCATTTGGATTTCGATATATTTCGATAAATTTATCGATAACTGAGTTATCGGTGATTGCCCAAAAAACTGAACATTACTCTATTATATGGGTATAAAACGAAAGGAGAAGGCAGCAGGTTTCATTTGAACTACGATAGGTTTCGATAAATTGATCGATAACTGAGTTATCGGTGAAAATGTGATTGCCCAAAAACCTTAAACTTGACCTACAATATGGGAATCAAACGAAAGGAGATAGCTTCAGGTTTTATTTGGACTTCGATATATTTCGATAAATTTATCGATAACTGAGTTATCGGTGAAAATGTTATTGCACAAAAACCTTAAAATTGCCCTACAATATGGGTGTCAAACGAAAGGGGATGGCCCCAGGTTTCATTTGGGCTTCGATATATTTCGATAAATTTATCGATAACTGAGTTATCGGTCAAAATTCGATTGCCCAAAAACCTTAATATTAGCCTACAATATGGGTATAAAACGAAAGGGGATGGCGCCAGGTTTCATTTGGGCTTCGACATATTTCGATAAATTTATCGATAACTGAGTTATCGGTGAAAATGTTATTGCCCAAAAACCTTAATATTACCCTACAATATGGGTATCAAACGAAAGGGGATGGCGCCAGGTTTCATTCGGGCTTCGATATATTTCGATAAATTTATCTATAACTGAGTTATCGGTGAAAATGTTATTGCACAAAAACCTTAAAATTGCCCTACAATATGGGTATCAAACGAAAGGGGATAGCTCCAGGTTACATTTGGACTCCGATATATTTCGATAAATTTATCGATAACTGAGTTATCGGTGATTGCCCAAAAAACTTAACATTACCCTATAATATGGGTATCAAACGAAAGGGAGGGCCCCAGGTTTCATTCTGGCTTCGATATATTTCGATAAATTGATCGATAACTAAGTTATCGGTCAAAATTCGATTGCCCAAAAACCTTAATATTACCCTACAATATGGGTATCAAACGAAAGGGGATGGCGCCAGGTTTCATTTGGGCTTCGATATATTTCGATAAATTGATCGATAACTGAGTCATCTGTCAAAATGCGATTGCCCGAAAACCTCTATATTACCCTACAATATGGGTATCAAACGAAAGGAGATAGCTCCAGGTTTCATTTGGACTTCGATATATTACGATAAGTTTATCGATAACTGAGTTATCGGTGATTGCCCAAAAAACTGATCATTACCCTATAATATGGGTATAAAACGAAAGGAGAAGGCAGCAGGTTTCATTTGGACTACGATAGGTTTCGATAAATTGATCGATAACTGAGTTATCGGTGAAATTGTGATTGCCCAAAAACCTTAAACTTGACCTACAATATGGGTATCAAACGAAAGGGGAAGGCCCCAGGTTTCAATTTAGCTTTGATATATTTCGATAAATTGATCGATAACTAAGTTATCGTTCAAATTTCGATTGCCCGAAAACCTTAATATTACCCGGCAATATGGGTATCAAACGAAAGGGGATAGCTCCAGGTTTCATTTGGACTTCAATAGGTTTCGATAAATTGATCGATAACTAAGTTATCGGTGAAAATGTTATTGCACAAAAACCTTAAAATTGCCCTACAATATGGGCATCAAACGAAAGAGGGAAGGATCCAGGTTTCGTTTGTACTTTAATATATTTCGATAAATTTATCGATAACTAAGTTATCGGTGAAAATGTTATTGCACAAAAACCTTAATATTACCCTACAATATGGGTATCAAACGAAAGAAGATAGCTCCAGGTTTAATTTGGACTTCGATATATTTCGATAAATTTATCGATAACTAAGTTATGGGTGAAAATGTTCTTGCACAAAAACCTTAAAATTGCCCTACAATATGGGCATCAAACGAAAGGGGATGGCGCCAGGTTTCATTTGGGCTTCGATATATTTCGATAAATTGATCGATAACTGAGTCATCTGTCAAAATGCGATTGCCCGAAAACCTCTATATTACCCTACAATATGGGTATCAAACGAAAGGAGATAGCTCCAGGTTTCATTTGGATTTCGATATATTTCGATAAATTTATCGATAACTGAGTTATCGGTGATTGCCCAAAAAACTGAACATTACCCTATAATATGGGTATCAAACGAAAGGGAGGGCCCCAGGTTTCATTCTGGCTTCGATATATTTCGATAAATTGATCGATAACTGAGTCATCTGTCAAAATGCGATTGCCCGAAAACCTCTATATTACCCTACAATATGGGTATCAAACGAAAGGAGATAGCTCCAGGTTTCATTTGGATTTCGATATATTTCGATAAATTTATCGATAACTGAGTTATCGGTGATTGCCCAAAAAACTGAACATTACTCTATTATATGGGTATAAAACGAAAGGAGAAGGCAGCAGGTTTCATTTGAACTACGATAGGTTTCGATAAATTGATCGATAACTGAGTTATCGGTGAAAATGTGATTGCCCAAAAACCTTAAACTTGACCTACAATATGGGTATCAAACGAAAGTAGACAGCTTCAGGTTTTATTTGGACTTCGATATATTTCGATAAAATTATCGATAACTGAGTTATCGGTGATTGCCCCAAAAACTAAACATTACTCTCTAATATGGGTATAAAACGAAAGGAGAAGGCAGCAGGTTTCATTTGGACTTCGATAGGTTTCTGTAAATTGATCGATAACTGAGTTATCGGTGAAAATGTGATTGCCCAAAAACCTTAAACTTGCCCTACAATATGGGTATCAAACGAAAGGGGAAGGCCCCAGGTTTCATTTGTACTTCGACATATTTCGATAAATTTATCTATAACTGAGTTATCGGTAAAAATGCGATTTCAGAAAAACCTTAATATTACCCTACAATATTGTATCAAATCAACATTTGAAGTTGAATTCATCATGGCACAATTTGTCAAAATTTAATTCTTGAAAGGCCCCCTAACGTTACCAACGAATACCGCAAAAGAAAATTTTTGAAAACCGGTTTTCAATACTCTTTTTTCATAATTTTCAAAATATTCGAATTTGGTAAATTCTTCAGTAGGCAATAATCCTACTAATCCTACTAATATTATAAATGTGAATGTAGCGATGTTTGGATGTTTGGATGTTTGGATGTTTGGATGTCCAGACGTTTGCTTTTGTTCCCTAAAAACGTGAGAATGGCTTGACGGATTTTGTTGAAATTTGGCACGCCTACAGGTTATAGTCTGGAAGGAGCTATAGGCTATTTTTTTTTAATTTTGGGGGTTCCGACCCTGCTAGGGACCGTTTCTTTTCGAAATTTTTTTTATTCCATATAACTCTAAGTATATTGAACCTATACTTATGATATTTCGCATATAGGTATAGAAATATCGTACAATATGGGTATCAAACGAAAGGGGAGGGCCCCAGGTTTCATTTTGGCTTCGACATATTTCGATAAATTGATCGGTAACTAAGTTATCGGTCAAAATTCGATTGCCCAAAAAGCTTAATATTAACCTACAATATGGATATCAAACGAAAGGAGATGGCCCCAGGTTTCATTTGGACTTCGATATATTGCGATAAATTTATCGATAACTGAGTTATCGGTGAAAATTCGATTGCCCAAAAACCTTAATATTACCCTACAATATGGGTATAAAACGAAAGGGGATGGCGCCA
Source organism: Sphenella marginata (assembly GCA_951509765.1). NCBI lineage: Eukaryota > Metazoa > Arthropoda > Insecta > Diptera > Tephritidae > Sphenella > Sphenella marginata. The sequence goes on from OX608078.1 coordinate 9,846,729, forward strand.
GGTTTCATTTGGGCTTCGACATATTTCGATAAATTTATCGATAACTGAGTTATCGGTGAAAATGTTATTGCCCAAAAACCTTAATATTACCCTACAATATGGGTATCAAACGAAAGGGGATGGCGCCAGGTTTCATTTGGGCTTCGATATATTTCGATAAATTTATCGATAACTGAGTTATCGGTGATTGCCCAAAAAACTTAACATTACCCTATAATATGGGTATCAAACGAAAGGGAGGGCCCCAGGTTTCATTCTGGCTTCGATATATTTCGATAAATTGATCGAAAACTAAGTTATCGGTCAGAATTCGATTGCCCAAAAACCTTAATATTACCCTACAATATGGGTATCAAACGAAAGGGGATGGCGCCAGGTTTCTTTTGGGCTTCGATATATTTCGATAAATTGATCGATAACTGAGTCATCTGTCAAAATGCGATTGCCCGAAAACCTCTATATTACCCTACAATATGGGTATCAAACGAAAGGAGATAGCTCCAGGTTTCATTTGGACTTCGATATATTTCGATAAGTTTATCGATAACTGAGTTATCGGTGATTGCCCAAAAAACTGATCATTACCCTATAATATGGGTATAAAACGAAAGGAGAAGGCAGCAGGTTTCATTTGGACTACGATAGGTTTCGATAAATTGATCGATAACTGAGTTATCGGTGAAATTGTGATTGCCCAAAAACCTTAAACTGGACCTACAATATGGGTATCAAACGAAAAGGGAAGGCCCCAGGTTTCAATTTAGCTTTGATATATTTCGATAAATTGATCGATAACTAAGTTATCGTTCAAAATTCGATTGCCCGAAAACCTTAATATTACCCGGCAATATGGGTATCAAACGAAAGGGGATAGCTCCAGGTTTCATTTGGACTTCAATAGGTTTCGATAAATTGATCGATAACTAAGTTATCGGTGAAAATGTTATTGCACAAAAACCTTAAAATTGCCCTACAATATGGGCATCAAACGAAAGAGGGAAGGCCCCAGGTTTCATTTGTACTTTAATATATTTCGATAAATTTATCGATAACTAAGTTATCGGTGAAAATGTTATTGCACAAAAACCTTAATATTACCCTACAATATGGGTATCAAACGAAAGAAGATAGCTCCAGGTTTAATTTGGACTTCGATATATTTCGATAAATTTATCGATAACTAAGTTATGGGTGAAAATGTTATTGCACAAAAACCTTAAAAGTGCCCTACAATATGGGCATCAAACGAAAGGGGATGGCGCCAGGTTTCATTTGGGCTTCGATATATTTCGATAAATTGATCGATAACTGAGTCATCTGTCAAAATGCGATTGCCCGAAAACCTCTATATTACCCTACAATATGGGTATCAAACGAAAGGAGATAGCTCCAGGTTTCATTTGGATTTCGATATATTTCGATAAATTTATCGATAACTGAGTTATCGGTGATTGCCCAAAACACTGAACATTACTCTATTATATGGGTATAAAACGAAAGGAGAAGGCAATAGGTTTCGATAAATTGATCGATAACTGAGTTATCGGTGAAAATGTGATTGCCCAAAAACCTTAAACTTGACCTACAATATGGGTATCAAACGAAAGGAGATAGCTTCAGGTTTTATTTGGACTTCGATATATTTCGATAAAATTATCGATAACTGAGTTATCGGTGATTGCCCCAAAAACTTAACATTACTCTTTAATATGGGTATAAAACGAAAGGAGAAGGCCGCAGGTTTCATTTGGACTTCGATAGGTTTCTGTAAATTGATCGATAACTGAGTTATCGGTGAAAATGTGATTGCCCAAAAACCTTAAACTTGCCCTACAATATGGGTATCAAACGAAAGGGGAAGGCCCCAGGTTTCATTTGTACTTCGACATATTTCGATAAATTTATCTATAACTGAGTTATCGGTAAAAATGCGATTTCAGAAAAACCTTAATATTACCCTACAATATTGTATCAAATCAACATTTGAAGTTGAATTCATCATGGCACAATTTGTCAAAATTGAATTCTTGAAAGGCCCCCTAACGTTACCAACGAATACCGCAAAAGAAAATTTTTGAAAACCGGTTTTCAATACTCTTTTTTCATAATTTTCAAAATATTCGAATTTGGTAAATTCTTCAGTAGGCAATAATCCTACTAATCCTACTAATATTATAAATGTGAATGTTTGGATGTTTGGATGTTTGGATGTTTGGATGTCCAGACGTTTACTTTTGTTCCCTAAAAACGTGAGAATGGCTTGATGGATTTTGTTGAAATTTGGCACGCCTACAGGTTATAGTCTGGAAGGAGCTATAGGCTATTTTTTTTTTAATTTTGGGGGTTCCGACCCTGCTAGGGACCGTTTCTTTTCGAAATTTTTTTTATTCCATATAACTCTAAGTATATTGAACCTATACTTATGATATTTCGCATATAGGTATAGAAATATCGTACAATATGGGTAACAAACGAAAGGGGAGGGCCCCAGGTTTCATTTTGGCTTCGATAAATTGATCGATAACTAAGTTATCGGTCAAAATTCGATTGCCCAAAAAACTTAATATTAACCTACAATATGGGTATCAAACGAAAGGAGATGGCCCCAGGTTTCATTTGGACTTCGATATATTTCGATAAATTTATCGATAACTGAGTTATCGGTGAAAATGTTATTGCACAAAAACCTTAAAATTGCCCTACAATATGGGTGTCAAACGAAAGGGGATGGCCCCAGGTTTCATTTGGGCTTCGATATATTTCGATAAATTTATCGATAACTGAGTTATCGGTCAAAATTCGATTGCCCAAAAACCTTAATATTACCCTACAATATGGGTATAAAACGAAAGGGGATGGCGCCAGGTTTCATTTGGGCTTCGACATATTTCGATAAATTTATCGATAACTGAGTTATCGGTGAAAATGTTATTGCCCAAAAACCTTAATATTACCCTACAATATGGGTATCAAACGAAAGGGGATGGCGCCAGGTTTCATTTGGGCTTCGATATATTTCGATAAATTTATCTATAACTGAGTTATCGGTGAAAATGTTATTGCACAAAAACCTTAAAATTGCCCTACAATATGGGTATCAAACGAAAGGGGATAGCTCCAGGTTACATTTGGACTCCGATATATTTCGATAAATTTATCGATAACTGAGTTATCGGTGATTGCCCAAAAAACTTAACATTACCCTATAATATGGGTATCAAACGAAAGGGAGGGCCCCAGGTTTCATTCTGGCTTCGATATATTTCGATAAATTGATCGATAACTAAGTTATCGGTCAAAATTCGATTGCCCAAAAACCTTAATATTACCATACAATATGGGTATCAAACGAAAGGGGATGGCGCCAGGTTTCATTTGGGCTTCGATATATTTCGATAAATTGATCGATAACTGAGTCATCTGTCAAAATGCGATTGCCCGAAAACCTCTATATTACCCTACAATATGGGTATCAAACGAAAGGAGATAGCTCCAGGTTTCATTTGGACTTCGATATATTTCGATAAGTTTATCGATAACTGAGTTATCGGTGATTGCCCAAAAAACTGATCATTAACGATCATAAAACGAAAGGAGAAGGCAGCAGGTTTCATTTGGACTACGATAGGTTTCGATAAATTGATCGATAACTGAGTTATCGGTGAAATTGTGATTGCCCAAAAACCTTAAACTTGACCTACAATATGGGTATCAAACGAAAGGGGAAGGCCCCAGGTTTCAATTTAGCTTTGATATATTTCGATAAATTGATCGATAACTAAGTTATCGTTCAAAATTCGATTGCCCGAAAACCTTGATATTACCCGGCAATATGGGTATCAAACGAAAGGGGATAGCTCCAGGTTTCATTTGGACTTCAATAGGTTTCGATAAATTGATCGATAACTAAGTTATCGGTGAAAATGTTATTGCACAAAAACCTTAAAATTGCCCTACAATATGGGCATCAAACGAAAGAGGGAAGGCCCCAGGTTTCATTTGTACTTTAATATATTTCGATAAATTTATCGATAACTAAGTTATCGGTGAAAATGTTATTGCACAAAAACCTTAATATTACCCTACAATATGGGTATCAAACGAAAGAAGATAGCTCCAGGTATAATTTGGACTTCGATATATTTCGATAAATTTATCGATAACTAAGTTATGGGTGAAAATGTTATTGCACAAAAACCTTAAAATTGCCCTACAATATGGGCATCAAACGAAAGGGGATGGCGCCAGGTTTCATTTGGGCTTCGATATATTTCGATAAATTGATCGATAACTGAGTCATCTGTCAAAATGCGATTGCCCGAAAACCTCTATATTACCCTACAATATGGGTATCAAACGAAAGGAGATAGCTCCAGGTTTCATTTGGATTTCGATATATTTCGATAAATTTATCGATAACTGAGTTATCGGTGATTGCCCAAAAAACTGAACATTACTCTATTATATGGGTATAAAACGAAAGGAGAAGGCAGCAGGTTTCATTTGAACTACGATAGGTTTTGATAAATTGATCGATAACTGAGTTATCGGTGAAAATGTGATTGCCCAAAAACCTTAAACTTGACCTACAATATGGGTATCAAACGAAAGGAGATAGCTTCAGGTTTTATTTGGACTTCGATATATTTCGATAAATTTATCGATAACTGAGTTATCGGTGAAAATGTTATGGCACAAAAACCTTAAAATTGCCCTACAATATGGGTGTCAAACGAAAGGGGATGGCGGCAGGTTTCATTTGGGCTTCGACATATTTCGATAAATTTATCGATAACTGAGTTATCGGTGAAAATGTTATTGCCCAAAAACCTTAATATTACCCTACAATATGGGTATCAAACGAAAGGGGATGGCGCCAGGTTTCATTTGGGCTTCGATATATTTCGATAAATTTATCTATAACTGAGTTATCGGTGAAAATGTTATTGCACAAAAACCTTAAAATTGCCCTACAATATGGGTATCAAACGAAAGGGGATAGCTCCAGGTTACATTTGGACTCCGATATATTTCGATAAATTTATCGATAACTGAGTTATCGGTGATTGCCCAAAAAACTTAACATTACCCTATAATATGGGTATCAAACGAAAGGGAGGGCCCCAGGTTTCATTCTGGCTTCGATATATTTCGATAAATTGATCGATAACTAAGTTATCGGTCAAAATTCGATTGCCCAAAAACCTTAATATTACCCTACAATATGGGTATAAAACGAAAGGGGATGGCGGTAGGTTTCATTTGGGCTTCGACATATTTCGATAAATTTATCGATAACTGAGTTATCGGTGAAAATGTTATTGCCCAAAAACCTTAATATTACCCTACAATATGGGTATCAAACGAAAGGGGATGGCGCCAGGTTTCATTTGGGCTTCGATATATTTCGATAAATTTATCGATAACTGAGTTATCGGTCAAAATTCGATTGCCCAAAAACCTTAATATTACCCTACAATATGGGTATAAAACGAAAGGGGATGGCGGCAGGTTTCATTTGGGCTTCGACATATTTCGATAAATTTATCGATAACTGAGTTATCGGTGAAAATGTTATTGCCCAAAAACCTTAATATTACCCTACAATATGGGTATCAAACGAAAGGGATGGCGCCAGGTTTCATTTGGGCTTCGATATATTTCGATAAATTTATCTATAACTGAGTTATCGGTGAAAATGTTATTGCACAAAAACCTTAAAATTGCCCTACAATATGGGTATCAAACGAAAGGGGATAGCTCCAGGTTACATTTGGGACTCCGATATATTTCGATAAATTTATCGATAACTGAGTTATCGGTGATTGCCCAAAAAACTTAACATTACCCTATAATATGGGTATCAAACGAAAGGGAGGGCCCCAGGTTTCATTCTGGCTTCGATATATTTCGATAATTGATCGATAACTAAGTTATCGGTCAAAATTCGATTGCCCAAAAACCTTAATATTACCCTACAATATGGGTATCAAACGAAAGGGGATGGCGCCAGGTTTCATTTGGGCTTCGATATATTTCGATAAATTGATCGATAACTGAGTCATCTGTCAAAATGCGATTGCCCGAAAACCTCTATATTACCCTACAATATGGGTATCAAACGAAAGGAGATAGCTCCAGGTTTCATTTGGACTTCGATATATTTCGATAAGTTTATCGATAACTGAGTTATCGGTGATTGCCCAAAAAACTGATCATTACCCTATAATATGGGTATAAAACGAAAGGAGAAGGCAGCAGGTTTCATTTGGACTACGATAGGTTTCGATAAATTGATCGATAACTGAGTTATCGGTGAAATTGTGATTGCCCAAAAAGCTTAAACTTGACCTACAATATGGGTATCAAACGAAAGGGGAAGGCCCCAGGTTTCAATTTAGCTTTGATATATTTCGATAAATGATCGATAACTAAGTTATCGTTCAAAATTCGATTGCCCGAAAACCTTGATATTACCCGGCAATATGGGTATCAAACGAAAGGGGATAGCTCCAGGTTTCATTTGGACTTCAATAGGTTTCGATAAATTGATCGATAACTAAGTTATCGGTGAAAATGTTATTGCACAAAAACCTTAAAATTGCCCTACAATATGGGCATCAAACGAAAGAGGGAAGGCCCCAGGTTTCATTTGTACTTTAATATATTTCGATAAATTTATCGATAACTAAGTTATCGGTGAAAATGTTATTGCACAAAAACCTTAATATTACCCTACAATATGGGTATCAAACGAAAGAAGATAGCTCCAGGTATAATTTGGACTTCGATATATTTCGATAAATTTATCGATAACTAAGTTATGGGTGAAAATGTTATTGCACAAAAACCTTAAAATTGCCCTACAATATGGGCATCAAACGAAAGGGGATGGCGCCAGGTTTCATTTGGGCTTCGATATATTTCGATAAATTGATCGATAACTGAGTCATCTGTCAAAATGCGATTGCCCGAAAACCTCTATATTACCCTACAATATGGGTATCAAACGAAAGGAGATAGCTCCAGGTTTCATTTGGATTTCGATATATTTCGATAAATTTATCGATAACTGAGTTATCGGTGATTGCCCAAAAAACTGAACATTACTCTATTATATGGGTATAAAACGAAAGGAGAAGGCAGCAGGTTTCATTTGAACTACGATAGGTTTCGATAAATTGATCGATAACTGAGTTATCGGTGAAAATGTGATTGCCCAAAAACCTTAAACTTGACCTACAATATGGGTATCAAACGAAAGGAGATAGCTTCAGGTTTTATTTGGACTTCGATATATTTCGATAAAATTATCGATAACTGAGTTATCGGTGATTGCCCCAAAAACTTAACATTACTCTCTAATATGGGTATAAAACGAAAGGAGAAGGCCGCAGGTTTCATTTGGACTTCGATAGGTTTCTGTAATTGATCGATAACTGAGTTATCGGTGAAAATGTGATTGCCCAAAAACCTTAAACTTGCCCTACAATATGGGTATCAAACGAAAGGGGAAGGCCCCAGGTTTCATTTGTACTTCGACATATTTCGATAAATTTATCTATAACTGAGTTATCGGTAAAAATGCGATTTCAGAAAAACCTTAATATTACCCTACAATATTGTATCAAATCAACATTTGAAGTTGAATTCATCATGGCACAATATCGATAACTGAGTTATCGGTGATTGCCCAAAAAACTGATCATTAACGATCATAAAACGAAAGGAGAAGGCAGCAGGTTTCATTTGGACTACGATAGGTTTCGATAAATTGATCGATAACTGAGTTATCGGTGAAATTGTGATTGCCCAAAAACCTTAAACTTGACCTACAATATGGGTATCAAACGAAAGGGGAAGGCCCCAGGTTTCAATTTAGCTTTGATATATTTCGATAAATTGATCGATAACTAAGTTATCGTTCAAAATTCGATTGCCCGAAAACCTTGATATTACCCGGCAATATGGGTATCAAACGAAAGGGGATAGCTCCAGGTTTCATTTGGACTTCAATAGGTTTCGATAAATTGATCGATAACTAAGTTATCGGTGAAAATGTTATTGCACAAAAACCTTAAAATTGCCCTACAATATGGGCATCAAACGAAAGAGGGAAGGCCCCAGGTTTCATTTGTACTTTAATATATTTCGATAAATTTATCGATAACTAAGTTATCGGTGAAAATGTTATTGCACAAAAACCTTAATATTACCCTACAATATGGGTATCAAACGAAAGAAGATAGCTCCAGGTATAATTTGGACTTCGATATATTTCGATAAATTTATCGATAACTAAGTTATGGGTGAAAATGTTATTGCACAAAAACCTTAAAATTGCCCTACAATATGGGCATCAAACGAAAGGGGATGGCGCCAGGTTTCATTTGGGCTTCGATATATTTCGATAAATTGATCGATAACTGAGTCATCTGTCAAAATGCGATTGCCCGAAAACCTCTATATTACCCTACAATATGGGTATCAAACGAAAGGAGATAGCTCCAGGTTTCATTTGGATTTCGATATATTTCGATAAATTTATCGATAACTGAGTTATCGGTGATTGCCCAAAAAACTGAACATTACTCTATTATATGGGTATAAAACGAAAGGAGAAGGCAGCAGGTTTCATTTGAACTACGATAGGTTTTGATAAATTGATCGATAACTGAGTTATCGGTGAAAATGTGATTGCCCAAAAACCTTAAACTTGACCTACAATATGGGTATCAAACGAAAGGAGATAGCTTCAGGTTTTATTTGGACTTCGATATATTTCGATAAATTTATCGATAACTGAGTTATCGGTGAAATGTTATGGCACAAAAACCTTAAAATTGCCCTACAATATGGGTGTCAAACGAAAGGGGATGGCGGCAGGTTTCATTTGGGCTTCGACATATTTCGATAAATTTATCGATAACTGAGTTATCGGTGAAAATGTTATTGCCCAAAAACCTTAATATTACCCTACAATATGGGTATCAAACGAAAGGGGATGGCGCCAGGTTTCATTTGGGCTTCGATATATTTCGATAAATTTATCTATAACTGAGTTATCGGTGAAAATGTTATTGCACAAAAACCTTAAAATTGCCCTACAATATGGGTATCAACGAAAGGGGATAGCTCCAGGTTACATTTGGACTCCGATATATTTCGATAAATTTATCGATAACTGAGTTATCGGTGATTGCCCAAAAAACTTAACATTACCCTATAATATGGGTATCAAACGAAAGGGAGGGCCCCAGGTTTCATTCTGGCTTCGATATATTTCGATAAATTGATCGATAACTAAGTTATCGGTCAAAATTCGATTGCCCAAAAACCTTAATATTACCCTACAATATGGGTATAAAACGAAAGGGGATGGCGGCAGGTTTCATTTGGGCTTCGATATATTTCGATAAATTTATCTATAACTGAGTTATCGGTGAAAATGTTATTGCACAAAAACCTTAAAATTGCCCTACAATATGGGTATCAAACGAAAGGGGATAGCTCCAGGTTACATTTGGACTCCGATATATTTCGATAAATTTATCGATAACTGAGTTATCGGTGATTGCCCAAAAAAGGGGAAGGCCCCAGGTTTCAATTTAGCTTTGATATATTTCGATAAATTGATCGATAACTAAGTTATCGTTCAAAATTCGATTGCCCGAAAACCTTGATATTACCCGGCAATATGGGTATCAAACGAAAGGGGATAGCTCCAGGTTTCATTTGGACTTCAATAGGTTTCGATAAATTGATCGATAACTAAGTTATCGGTGAAAATGTTATTGCACAAAAACCTTAAAATTGCCCTACAATATGGGCATCAAACGCAAGAGGGAAGGCCCCAGGTTTCATTTGTACTTTAATATATTTCGATAAATTTATCGATAACTAAGTTATCGGTGAAAATGTTATTGCACAAAAACCTTAATATTACCCTACAATATGGGTATCAAACGAAAGAAGATAGCTCCAGGTATAATTTGGACTTCGATATATTTCGATAAATTTATCGATAACTAAGTTATGGGTGAAAATGTTATTGCACAAAAACCTTAAAATTGCCCTACAATATGGGCATCAAACGAAAGGGGATGGCGCCAGGTTTCATTTGGGCTTCGATATATTTCGATAAATTGATCGATAACTGAGTCATCTGTCAAAATGCGATTGCCCGAAAACCTCTATATTACCCTACAATATGGGTATCAAACGAAAGGAGATAGCTCCAGGTTTCATTTGGATTTCGATATATTTCGATAAATTTATCGATAACTGAGTTATCGGTGATTGCCCAAAAAACTGAACATTACTCTATTATATGGGTATAAAACGAAAGGAGAAGGCAGCAGGTTTCATTTGAACTACGATAGGTTTCGATAAATTGATCGATAACTGAGTTATCGGTGAAAATGTGATTGCCCAAAAACCTTAAACTTGACCTACAATATGGGTATCAAACGAAAGGAGATAGCTTCAGGTTTTATTTGGACTTCGATATATTTCGATAAAATTATCGATAACTGAGTTATCGGTGATTGCCCCAAAAACTTAACATTACTCTCTAATATGGGTATAAAACGAAAGGAGAAGGCCGCAGGTTTCATTTGGACTTCGATAGGTTTCTGTAAATTGATCGATAACTGAGTTATCGGTGAAAATGTGATTGCCCAAAAACCTTAAACTTGCGCTACAATATGGGTATCAAACGAAAGGGGAAGGCCCCAGGTTTCATTTGTACTTCGACATATTTCGATAAATTTATCTATAACTGAGTTATCGGTAAAAATGCGATTTCAGAAAAACCTTAATATTACCCTACAATATTGTATCAAATCAACATTTGAAGTTGAATTCATCATGGCACAATTTGTCAAAATTGAATTCTTGAAAGGCCCCCTAACGTTACCAACGAATACCGCAAAAGAAAATTTTTGAAAACCGGTTTTCAATACTCTTTTTTCATAATTTTCAAAATATTCGAATTTGGTAAATTCTTCAGTAGGCAATAATATATTATATAAATATGAAATCTTAAAGTATATTATTGATTTTGAAAGCCCCCCTTACTACCTTCATCCCGAGCAACGCCGGGTACCCTGCTAGTATCCTTCCTACTAATATTATAAATGTGAATGTAGCGATGTTTGAATGTTTGGATGTTTGGATGTCCAGACGTTTGCTTTTGTTCCCTAAAAACGTGAGAATGGCTTGACGGATTTTGTTGAAATTTGGCACGCCTACAGGTTATAGTCTGGAAGGAGCTATAGGCTATTTTTTTTTTTAATTTTGGGGGTTCCGACCCTGCTAGGGACCGTTTCTTTTCGAAATTTTTTTTATTCCATATAACTCTAAGTATATTGAACCTATACTTATGATATTTCGCATATAGGTATAGAAATATGGTACAATATGGGTACCAACCGAAAGGGGAGGGCCCCAGGTTTCATTTTGGCTTCGATATATTTCGATAAATTTATCGATAACTGAGTTATCGGTGAAAATGTTATTGCACAAAAACCTTAAAATTGCCCTACAATATGGGTATCAAACGAAAGGGGATGGCCCCAGGTTTCATTTGGGCTTCGATATATTTCGATAAATTTATCGATAACTGAGTTATCGGTCAAAATTCGATTGCCCAAAAACCTTAATATTACCCTACAATATGGGTATAAAACGAAAGGGGATGGCGCCAGGTTTCATTTGGGCTTCGATATATTTCGATAAATTTATCGATAACTGAGTTACCGGTGAAAATGTTATTGCCCAAAAACCTTAATATTACCCTACAATATTGGTATCAAACGAAAGGGGATGGCGCCAGGTTTCATTTGGGCTTCGATATATTTCGATAAATTTATCTATAACTGAGTTATCGGTGAAAATGTTATTGCACAAAAACCTTAAAATTGCCCTACAATATGGGTATCAACCGAAAGGGGATAGCTCCAGGTTACATTTGGACTCCGATATATTTCGATAAATTTATCGATAACTGAGTTATCGGTGATTGCCCAAAAAACTTAACATTACCCTATAATATGGGTATCAAACGAAAGGGAGGGCCCCAGGTTTCATTCTGGCTTCGATATATTTCGATAAATTGATCGATAACTAAGTTATCGGTCAAAATTCGATTGCCCAAAAACCTTAATATTACCCTACAATATGGGTATCAAACGAAAGGGGATGGCGCCAGGTTTCATTTGGGCTTCGATATATTTCGATAAATTGATCGATAACTGAGTCATCTGTCAAAATGCGATTGCCCGAAAACCTCTATATTACCCTACAATATGGGTATCAAACGAAAGGAGATAGCTCCAGGTTTCATTTGGACTTCGATATATTTCGATAAGTTTATCGATAACTGAGTTATCGGTGATTGCCCAAAAAACTGATCATTACCCTATAATATGGGTATAAAACGAAAGGAGAAGGCAGCAGGTTTCATTTGGACTACGATAGGTTTCGATAAATTGATCGATAACTGAGTTATCGGTGAAATTGTGAATGCCCAAAAACCTTAAACTTGACCTACAATATGGGTATCAAACGAAAGGGGAAGGCCCAAGGTTTCAATTTAGCTTTGATATATTTCGATAAATTGATCGATAACTAAGGTATCGTTCAAAATTCGATTGCCCGAAAACCTTAATATTACCCGGCAATATGGGTATCAAACGAAAGGGGATAGCTCCAGGTTTCATTTGGACTTCAATAGGTTTCGATAAATTGATCGATAACTAAGTTATCGGTGAAAATGTTATTGCACAAAAACCTTAAAATTGCCCTACAATATGGGCATCAAACGAAAGAGGGAAGGCCCCAGGTTTCATTTGTACTTTAATATATTTCGATAAATTTATCGATAACTAAGTTATCGGTGAAAATGTTATTGCACAAAAACCTTAATATTACCCTACAATATGGGTATCAAACGAAAGAAGATAGCTCCAGGTTTAATTTGGACTTCGATATATTTCGATAAATTTATCGATAACTAAGTTATCGGTGAAAATGTTATTGCACAAAAACCTTAAAATTGCCCTACAATATGGGCATCAAACGAAAGGGGATGGCCCCAGGTCTCATTTGGACTTCGATATATTTCGATAAATTGATCGATAACTAAGTTATCGTTCAAAATTCGATTGCCCGAAAACCTTGATATTACCCGGCAATATGGGTATCAAACGAAAGGGGATGGCGCCAGGTTTCATTTGGGCTTCGATATATTTCGATAAATTGATCGATAACTGAGTCATCTGTCAAAATGCGATTGCCCGAAAACCTCTATATTACCCTACAATATGGGTATCAAACGAAAGGAGATAGCTCCAGGTTTCATTTGGACTTCGATATATTTCGATAAGTTTATCGATAACTGAGTTGTCGGTGATTGCCCAAAAAACTGATCATTACCCTATAATATGGGTATAAAACGAAAGGAGAAGGCAGCAGGTTTCATTTGGACTACGATAGGTTTCGATAAATTGATCGATAACTGAGTTATCGGTGAAATTGTGATTGCCCAAAAACCTTAAACTTGACCTACAATATGGGTATCAAACGAAAGGGGAAGGCCCCAGGTTTCAATTTAGCTTTGATATATTTCGATAAATTGATCGATAACTAAGTTATCGTTCAAAATTCGATTGCCCGAAAACCTTGATATTACCCGGCAATATGGGTATCAAACGAAAGGGGATAGCTCCAGGTTTCATTTGGACTTCAATAGGTTTCGATAAATTGATCGATAACTAAGTTATCGGTGAAAATGTTATTGCACAAAAACCTTAAAATTGCCCTACAATATGGGCATCAAACGAAAGAGGGAAGGCCCCAGGTTTCATTTGTACTTTAATATATTTCGATAAATGTATCGATAACTAAGTTATCGGTGAAAATGTTATTGCACAAAAACCTTAATATTACCCTACAATATGGGTATCAAACGAAAGAAGATAGCTCCAGGTATAATTTGGACTTCGATATATTTCGATAAATTTATCGATAACTAAGTTATGGGTGAAAATGTTATTGCACAAAAACCTTAAAATTGCCCTACAATATGGGCATCAAACGAAAGGGGATGGCGCCAGGTTTCATTTGGGCTTCGATATATTTCGATAAATTGATCGATAACTGAGTCATCTGTCAAAATGCGATTGCCCGAAAACCTCTATATTACCCTACAATATGGGTATCAAACGAAAGGAGATAGCTCCAGGTTTCATTTGGATTTCGATATATTTCGATAAATTTATCGATAACTGAGTTATCGGTGATTGCCCAAAAAACTGAACATTACTCTATTATATGGGTATAAAACGAAAGGAGAAGGCAGCAGGTTTCATTTGAACTACGATAGGTTTCGATAAATTGATCGATAACTGAGTTATCGGTGAAAATGTGATTGCCCAAAAACCTTAAACTTGACCTACAATATGGGTATCAAACGTAAGGAGATAGCTTCAGGTTTTATTTGGACTTCGATATATTTCGATAAAATTATCGATAACTGAGTTATCGGTGATTGCCCCAAAAACTTAACATTACTCTCTAATATGGGTATAAAACGAAAGGAGAAGGCCGCAGGTTTCATTTGGACTTCGATAGGTTTCTGTAAATTGATCGATAACTGAGTTATCGGTGAAAATGTGATTGCCCAAAAACCTTAAACTTGCCCTACAATATGGGTATCAAACGAAAGGGGAAGGCCCCAGGTTTCATTTGTACTTCGACATATTTCGATAAATTTATCTATAACTGAGTTATCGGTAAAAATGCGATTTCAGAAAAACCTTAATATTACCCTACAATATTGTATCAAATCAACATTTGAAGTTGAATTCATCATGGCACAATTTGTCAAAATTGAATTCTTGAAAGGCCCCCTAACGTTACCAACGAATACCGCAAAAGAAAATTTTTGAAAACCGGTTTTCAATACTCTTTTTTCATAATTTTCAAAATATTCGAATTTGGTAAATTCTTCAGTAGGCAATAATATATTATATAAATATGAAATCTTAAAGTATATTATTGATTTTGAAAGCCCCCCTTACTACCTTCATCCCGAGCAACGCCGGGTACCCTGCTAGTATCCTTCCTACTAATATTATAAATGTGAATGTAGCGATGTTTGAATGTTTGGATGTTTGGATGTTGTTGTTGTTGTTGTTTTAACACTACTTTGCCCTGCCTAGGTAGTCAGCATCAACCTTACCCAATATTGTCATCGAGCTCTTCTAACGGAAGTCCTAAAAACCTAGCGGCTTCAACAGGGGAGGACCAGAGGGATATGGGTGTTAGAAGAGTAGGCTCAGATGAGCAGACAAAAAGATGGTTAGTGGTATGGGGGGACAAGCCGCATGCCGGACAGACATTAGGCAAGTCGGGGTTCAGTCTGGATAGGTAAGAGTTTAACCTATTACAGTATCCAGACCGGAGTTGGGCCAGCATCACCCTAGTCTCCCTAGGCAGCTCGCGCTCCTCTTCGGCAACGGGTGGTGTTGCTGCCTGAAGAACGGCGTTCACCGGGAGAGAGCCAACATAGGAATTTACCGAATTTGTGTGGATGAGGGTGAGGGCCTGCCGGTGCACCTTAGGATCAAACGGCGTGGAAATCAGGTGCCGGATCTCATCGTAGTGTTTGCGTAGATGGCTCCTTATGCTCCTGGGGGGCGGATCCTCGTTGATCAGGCGACCGTTCGGATGCTGCGGTTTGCAACAGTTGAACAGGAATTGCCTGGTCAACATCTCGCTATGCTCTTTAACGGCGAGCATTTTCGCTTCATTATGTAAGTGATGCTCAGGAGACATAAGAAGACACCCAGTGGCGGTACGAAGGGCGGTGTTTTGGCAGACCTGTAGCCTCGTCCAGTGTGTGTCAGCTAGCCCCGGCGACCATATAGGCGTCGCGTAGCTCAGTACCGGCTGGCCAATTGCTTTATATGTAGCTAGTAACGTTTCTTTGTCTTTACCCCAAGTGCTGCCAGCTAGGGACTTGAGGATTTTGTTACGGCTTTGGACTTTATTGGCAATTGCGGTTACGTGAGCGCCGTATTTGAACATGTTATCAAACGTCACCCCTAAGATTTTGGGGTGTGAGACAGTTGGTAGCTTGACACTATCAACGTAGACGTCTAATTCCATGTTCACTTGCGTTGTCCACGTCGTAAATAGGGTGGCCGAGGACTTATTCGGTGACAATGCCAGGTTTCTCCCGGCGAAGAATTCGGACACGGCTGGGAGGTATGAGTTAATACGAGAGCAGAGTTCTTCTACGGAGGGGCCTGTTGCCAGAATCGTACAGTCGTCGGCGTAAGAGACGATCGAGACACCCTCAGGTGGGGGGGGGAAGTTTCGATATATAATAGTTGAACAGGAACGGGGATAGGACACCACCCTGCGGCACCCCCTGTTTAACTATTCTGGGTTTTGATCTTGCGCCTCTGAACTCAACCGACGATTGACGACCACTCATATAGTTTGCAGTCCAACGTTTAAGACAGGGAGGAAGGGACGAATCTTCAAGGTCTTTCATTAGTTGCGCATGGTTGACCGTATCAAAAGCTTTGGCCAAGTCAAGCGCAACTAGCACTGTCCTGTGGTTTGGACGCTTTTGGTTTAGCCCGTCCCCTATCTGAGTGGTTATGGCGTTCAGCGCGGTGGTGGTGCTGTGATTTTTGCGAAATCCATGCTGATGTTCGGCGAGCCGCAGGTTTGCGGTGAAGTACGGCAACAAGGTGGCTTCCAACACTTTCACTACTGGCGAGAGGAGAGATATCGGGCGATATGACTCCCCTACGGCAGCTGGCTTGCCAGGCTTTAGTAGTGGGACCACCTTTGCTTGTTTCCATCTTTCAGGAATAACAAAGGTGGAAAGGGAAAGGTTGAAAATTTGTGTGAGGTATCTTATGCCTTCGTCGCCAAGGTGTTTCAGCATCAGCATGGAAATGCCATCGGGGCCGATATATTTGGTGTTCTTGGATCTCCGAATAGCCTCATGAACTTCTGTTGTGGAGATGGCAACGGGCGCATCGCTGTTTTTGTGTTTGTGCGCTTCCCTGGTGGCTCGGCGAATATCTTTGTTCAACGTAGGATGCATTACAAATTGTCGGCAGAAGGCGCTCGCGCATCTTTTTGGCTTCGACTGAACCTTATCACCGAAGGCGATGGATATTTTGTCGTTAGGTTTAGTCGGGTTGGACAAAGATTTCACCGTCGACCATAATTTGCCAACTCCAGCCGAGAGGTTGCAAGACCTTAGGTGCTCCTCCCACTTAGCGCGTTTGTGTTGATCTACTAAGCGTCTGATTTCCGCGTTAAGATCCCGTATTTGAGTATCCGTAGGGTCAAGGCGTCTAATATGGTCACGTTCATTTGCCAGGGCCGCTGCCTCTGTGGGGAAGAATGGACGCACTTCCTTTATTCTACCTGACGGAATGTGTTGGTGGGAGGCTGAAATTAGGGCCATACGAAACGCCTTTTCCCCTTCTCGTACGTCAGACGGGGTAGGAAGAGCAGCGAAGGCGCTCTCTGTGGTGTTGAGAAAACCCTCCCAGTCGGCTTTATTGAAGTTAGTGTATGTGCGTTTCTCAGCGGTGACAAAGTCGGTGGGGCGATCGATTGAGAGCACTATGGGTAGGTGGTCTGAAGCAAGCGTCAGCATCGGTCGCCAGTCAACGCAGTTTATTAGTCCAGCGCTGACTATGGTGATGTCTGGCGAGCTAGAGCAGTTTACCGCCACTCTAGTGGGGGCATCCCCATTTACCGTGCAAAACGTCGAATCATCTATTTGGTCAGCCAGCTCTTGTCCCCTACCATCGGCCTGCAGGCTGGAGTGCCACAGGTCGTGGTGTGCGTTGAAGTCACCAAGGATGACGCGGTTCTCGCCCCTGAGTAACGCACGAATGTCAGGGTGGTAGTCCCTGGGACAACAGGTGACAGGAGGTACGTAAATGTTTATGATTTCAAGGTCGACATCGCCTGACCGGACAACCATACCTTGACGTTCTAAGGTGGTGTCCCTCGGGTCGATGTCAGGCTCAAATAGACGATACTGCACAGATTGATGCGTGATGAATGCCAGACCGCCCCCAAGCCCTCTCGCACGGTCACAACGGTGTACATTGTACCCGTTGCAGGTCAAAAGAGACGACCTTCCACCTAACTTTGTCTCCTGGATAGCCGCGATCTTGATGTTCAGTCGCTTCATTAAATTTGTCACTTCAACAATTTTGCCAGTTAGGCCGTTGCAATTAAATTGCAGGATACCGAAGTGTGTAGGGGGAGCAGAGTTGATGCTGGGGGTCAAGGACTGGTGCGTATGCCTAGGTGGTAATAGGCTGGGTCGCGCACTACGGCGCAATCTTGAAGTCGAAGGAATCGCGTTACCAGAAGGTAGTGGCGAGTCGGACGACGTTGAAGGTTGCGTAGCTCGACAGCATGGCGCAACGTACGTATCAGTCCATAGGTTCCTGTTCGCGAGTCCAGAGCATATGAGCAGGTGACACAGGCCAAAGCAGTTATTGCACTTGACTGATGCCAACGGCGTATATAATCTTAACCGACAAACAGTGCACGTAGTATAAGGGACCAGGAGCTGATGGTTGTGGCTTATACTCGTGCTAATGCTGGAAGAAGAGGGGCTGACCGAGGGGGTGGGAGAGAGCGGACGCTCAGCATTGCTCAAATCCACTTGGGAAGTGCTACGTAGGGAGTAGCTGTGAGCTGCTGTGTGAGATGTTGACGCCTGTGGGCGTGAGCGGCCGCTCGAAAGGTCTACTTGCTGATGTGCATTGTTAGTGCTAGTCGTGGAGACTGATGTGACAGAGTCAGACATATGTGGCGGAGCGATACTTGATCGACGACGGCCACTGGACGTCATAGGACGTGAACAGCAAGGGGCCACAAAAGTTTTATAAAAACTAGCGGGTCTATGAGTAGAGGGATTTAGTCCGGAGCAACTAGTTAGATGCAACCATCTGCTACAGTTAGAGCATTGTACCGAATGTGAACGTTTCACATAAATTTTCTTCCAGCATACACAGCAGATCCATTCTCTAGGTCCGGGGTTGGATTCAATACCAGCCCGGAGCAGGAGAGTCTTGAGCAGTCCCGCTGCAAGGAGCTGCTCGGAGGATGACATTATTGGGGGGAGGATTACTGACGGTTTAGGCAGGGGGGTAGTGAAATAACAGCCCTTGGTCGGGGAAACCCCGAGTCATTCCGGTACGTAGAACCGGCTGTCGTGGGAATGAATGTTTGGATGTCCAGACGTTTGCTTTTGTTCCCTAAAAACGTGAGAATGGCTTGACGGATTTTGTTGAAATTTGGCACGCCTACAGGTTATAGTCTGGAAGGAGCTATAGGCTATTTTTTTTTTTAATTTTGGGGGTTCCGACCCTGCTAGGGACCGTTTCTTTTCGAAATTTTTTTTATTCCATATAACTCTAAGTATATTGAACCTATACTTATGATATTTCGCATATAGGTATAGAAATATGGTACAATATGGGTACCAACCGAAAGGGGAGGGCCCCAGGTTTCATTTTGGCTTCGATATATTTCGATAAATTTATCGATAACTGAGTTATCGGTGAAAATGTTATTGCACAAAAACCTTAAAATTGCCCTACAATATGGGTATCAAACGAAAGGGGATGGCCCCAGGTTTCATTTGGGCTTCGATATATTTCGATAAATTTATCGATAACTGAGTTATCGGTCAAAATTCGATTGCCCAAAAACCTTAATATTACCCTACAATATGGGTATAAAACGAAAGGGGATGGCGCCAGGTTTCATTTGGGCTTCGATATATTTCGATAAATTTATCGATAACTGAGTTACCAGTGAAAATGTTATTGCCCAAAAACCTTAATATTACCCTACAATATTGGTATCAAACGAAAGGGGATGGCGCCAGGTTTCATTTGGGCTTCGATATATTTCGATAAATTTATCTATAACTGAGTTATCGGTGAAAATGTTATTGCACAAAAACCTTAAAATTGCCCTACAATATGGGTATCAACCGAAAGGGGATAGCTCCAGGTTACATTTGGACTCCGATATATTTCGATAAATTTATCGATAACTGAGTTATCGGTGATTGCCCAAAAAACTTAACATTACCCTATAATATGGGTATCAAACGAAAGGGAGGGCCCCAGGTTTCATTCTGGCTTCGATATATTTCGATAAATTGATCGATAACTAAGTTATCGGTCAAAATTCGATTGCCCAAAAACCTTAATATTACCCTACAATATGGGTATCAAACGAAAGGGGATGGCGCCAGGTTTCATTTGGGCTTCGATATATTTCGATAAATTGATCGATAACTGAGTCATCTGTCAAAATGCGATTGCCCGAAAACCTCTATATTACCCTACAATATGGGTATCAAACGAAAGGAGATAGCTCCAGGTTTCATTTGGACTTCGATATATTTCGATAAGTTTATCGATAACTGAGTTATCGGTGATTGCCCAAAAAACTGATCATTACCCTATAATATGGGTATAAAACGAAAGGAGAAGGCAGCAGGTTTCATTTGGACTACGATAGGTTTCGATAAATTGATCGATAACTGAGTTATCGGTGAAATTGTGATTGCCCAAAAACCTTAAACTTGACCTACAATATGGGTATCAAACGAAAGGGGAAGGCCCAAGGTTTCAATTTAGCTTTGATATATTTCGATAAATTGATCGATAACTAAGTTATCGTTCAAAATTCGATTGCCCGAAAACCTTAATATTACCCGGCAATATGGGTATCAAACGAAAGGGGATAGCTCCAGGTTTCATTTGGACTTCAATAGGTTTCGATAAATTGATCGATAACTAAGTTATCGGTGAAAATGTTATTGCACAAAAACCTTAAAATTGCCCTACAATATGGGCATCAAACGAAAGAGGGAAGGCCCCAGGTTTCATTTGTACTTTAATATATTTCGATAAATTTATCGATAACTAAGTTATCGGTGAAAATGTTATTGCACAAAAACCTTAATATTACCCTACAATATGGGTATCAAACGAAAGAAGATAGCTCCAGGTTTAATTTGGACTTCGATATATTTCGATAAATTTATCGATAACTAAGTTATCGGTGAAAATGTTATTGCACAAAAACCTTAAAATTGCCCTACAATATGGGCATCAAACGAAAGGGGATGGCCCCAGGTTTCATTTGGACTTCGATATATTTCGATAAATTTATCTATAACTGAGTTATCGGTAAAAATGCGATTTCAGAAAAACCTTAATATTACCCTACAATATTGTATCAAATCAACATTTGAAGTTGAATTCATCATGGCACAATTTGTCAAAATTGAATTCTTGAAAGGCCCCCTAACGTTACCAACGAATACCGCAAAAGAAAATTTTTGAAAACCGGTTTTCAATACTCTTTTTTCATAATTTTCAAAATATTCGAATTTGGTAAATTCTTCAGTAGGCAATAATCCTACTAATCCTACTAATATTATAAATGTGAATGTAGCGATGTTTGGATGTTTGGATGTTTGGATGTTTGGATGTCCAGACGTTTGCTTTTGTTCCCTAAAAACGTGAGAATGGCTTGACGGATTTTGTTGAAATTTGGCACGCCTACAGGTTATAGTCTGGAAGGAGCTATAGGCTATTTTTTTTTTAATTTTGGGGGTTCCGACCCTGCTAGGGACCGTTTCTTTTCGAAATTTTTTTTATTCCATATAACTCTAAGTATATTGAACCTATACTTATGATATTTCGCATATAGGTATAGAAATATCGTACAATATGGGTATCAAACGAAAGGGGAGGGCCCCAGGTTTCATTTTGGCTTCGATATATTTCGATAAATTGATCGATAACTAAGTTATCGGTCAAAATTCGATTGCCCAAAAACCTTAAAATTGCCCTACAATATGGGTGTCAAACGAAAGGGGATGGCCCCAGGTTTCATTTGGGCTTCGATATATTTCGATAAATTTATCGATAACTGAGTTATCGGTCAAAATTCGATTGCCCAAAAACCTTAATATTACCCTACAATATGGGTATAAAACGAAAGGGGATGGCGCCAGGTTTCATTTGGGCTTCGACATATTTCGATAAATTTATCGATAACTGAGTTATCGGTGAAAATGTTATTGCCCAAAAACCTTAATATTACCCTATAATATGGGTATCAAACGAAAGGGGATGGCGCCAGGTTTCATTTGGGCTTCGATATATTTCGATAAATTTATCTATAACTGAGTTATCGGTGAAAATGTTATTGCACAAAAACCTTAAAATTGCCCTACAATATGGGTATCAAACGAAAGGGGATAGCTCCAGGTTACATTTGGACTCCGATATATTTCGATAAATTTATCGATAACTGAGTTATCGGTGATTGCCCAAAAAACTTAACATTACCCTATAATATGGGTATCAAACGAAAGGGAGGGCCCCAGGTTTCATTCTGGCTTCGATATATTTCGATAAATTGATCGATAACTAAGTTATCGGTCAAAATTCGATTGCCCAAAAACCTTAATATTACCCTACAATATGGGTATCAAACGAAAGGGGATGGCGCCAGGTTTCATTTGGGCTTCGATATATTTCGATAAATTGATCGATAACTGAGTCATCTGTCAAAATGCGATTGCCCGAAAACCTCTATATTACCCTACAATATGGGTATCAAACGAAAGGAGATAGCTCCAGGTTTCATTTGGACTTCGATATATTTCGATAAGTTTATCGATAACTGAGTTATCGGTGATTGCCCAAAAAACTGATCATTACCCTATAATATGGGTATAAAACGAAAGGAGAAGGCAGCAGGTTTCATTTGGACTACGATAGGTTTCGATAAATTGATCGATAACTGAGTTATCGGTGAAATTGTGATTGCCCAAAAACCTTAAACTTGACCTGCAATATGGGTATCAAATGAAAGGGGAAGGCCCCAGGTTTCAATTTAGCTTTGATATATTTCGATAAATTGATCGATAACTAAGTTATCGTTCAAAATTCGATTGCCCGAAAACCTTGATATTACCCGGCAATATGGGTATCAAACGAAAGGGGATAGCTCCAGGTTTCATTTGGACTTCAATAGGTTTCGATAAATTGATCGATAACTAAGTTATCGGTGAAAATGTTATTGCACAAAAACCTTAAAATTGCCCTACAATATGGGCATCAAACGAAAGAGGGAAGGCCCCAGGTTTCATTTGTACTTTAATATATTTCGATAAATTTATCGATAACTAAGTTATCGGTGAAAATGTTATTGCACAAAAACCTTAATATTACCCTACAATATGGGTATCAAACGAAAGAAGATAGCTCCAGGTTTAATTTGGACTTCGATATATTTCGATAAATTTATCGATAACTAAGTTATGGGTGAAAATGTTATTGCACAAAAACCTTAAAATTGCCCTACAATATGGGCATCAAACGAAAGGGGATGGCGCCAGGTTTCATTTGGGCTTCGATATATTTCGATAAATTGATCGATAACTGAGTCATCTGTCAAAATGCGATTGCCCGAAAACCTCTATATTACCCTACAATATGGGTATCAAACGAAAGGAGATAGCTCCAGGTTTCATTTGGATTTCGATATATTTCGATAAATTTATCGATAACTGAGTTATCGGTGATTGCCCAAAAAACTGAACATTACTCTATTATATGGGTATAAAACGAAAGGAGAAGGCAGCAGGTTTCATTTGAACTACGATAGGTTTCGATAAATTGATCGATAACTGAGTTATCGGTGAAAATGTGATTGCCCAAAAACCTTAAACTTGACCTACAATATGGGTATCAAACGAAAGGAGATAGCTTCAGGTTTTATTTGGACTTCGATATATTTCGATAAATTTATCGATAACTGAGTTATCGGTGAAAATGTTATTGCACAAAAACCTTAAAATTGCCCTACAATATGGGTATCAAACGAAAGGGGATAGCTCCAGGTTACATTTGGACTCCGATATATTTCGATAAATTTATCGATAACTGAGTTATCGGTGATTGCCCAAAAAACTTAACATTACCCTATAATATGGGTATCAAACGAAAGGGAGGGCCCCAGGTTTCATTCTGGCTTCGATAATTTTCGATAAATTGATCGATAACTAAGTTATCGGTCAAAATTCGATTGCCCAAAAACCTTAATATTACCCTACAATATGGGTATCAAACGAAAGGGGATGGCGCCAGGTTTCATTTGGGCTTCGATATATTTCGATAAATTGATCGATAACTGAGTCATCTGTCAAAATGCGATTGCCCGAAAACCTCTATATTACCCTACAATATGGGTATCAAACGAAAGGAGATAGCTCCAGGTTTCATTTGGACTTCGATATATTTCGATAAGTTTATCGATAACTGAGTTATCGGTGATTGCCCAAAAAACTGATCATTACCCTATAATATGGGTATAAAACGAAAGGAGAAGGCAGCAGGTTTTATTTGGACTACGATAGGTTTCGATAAATTGATCGATAACTGAGTTATCGGTGAAATTGTGATTGCCCAAAAACCTTAAACTTGACCTACAATATGGGTATCAAACGAAAGGGGAAGGCCCCAGGTTTCAATTTAGCTTTGATATATTTCGATAAATTGATCGATAACTAAGTTATCGTTCAAAATTCGATTGCCCGAAAACCTTGATATTACCCGGCAATATGGGTATCAAACGAAAGGGGATAGCTCCAGGTTTCATTTGGACTTCAATAGGTTTCGATAAATTGATCGATAACTAAGTTATCGGTGAAAATGTTATTGCACAAAAACCTTAAAATTGCCCTACAATATGGGCATCAAACGAAAGAGGGAAGGCCCCAGGTTTCATTTGTACTTTAATATATTTCGATAAATTTATCGATAACTAAGTTATCGGTGAAAATGTTATTGCACAAAAACCTTAATATTACCCTACAATATGGGTATCAAACGAAAGAAGATAGCTCCAGGTATAATTTGGACTTCGATATATTTCGATAAATTTATCGATAACTAAGTTATGGGTGAAAATGTTATTGCACAAAAACCTTAAAATTGCCCTACAATATGGGCATCAAACGAAAGGGGATGGCGCCAGGTTTCATTTGGGCTTCGATATATTTCGATAAATTGATCGATAACTGAGTCATCTGTCAAAATGCGATTGCCCGAAAACCTCTATATTACCCTACAATATGGGTATCAAACGAAAGGAGATAGCTCCAGGTTTCATTTGGATTTCGATATATTTCGATAAATTTATCGATAACTGAGTTATCGGTGATTGCCCAAAAAACTGAACATTACTCTATTATATGGGTATAAAACGAAAGGAGAAGGCAGCAGGTTTCATTTGAACTACGATAGGTTTCGATAAATTGATCGATAACTGAGTTATCGGTGAAAATGTGATTGCCCAAAAACCTTAAACTTGACCTACAATATGGGTATCAAACGAAAGGAGATAGCTTCAGGTTTTATTTGGACTTCGATATATTTCGATAAAATTATCGATAACTGAGTTATCGGTGATTGCCCCAAAAACTTAACATTACTCTCTAATATGGGTATAAAACGAAAGGAGAAGGCCGCAGGTTTCATTTGGACTTCGATAGGTTTCTGTAAATTGATCGATAACTGAGTTATCGGTGAAAATGTGATTGCCCAAAAACCTTAAACTTGCCCTACAATATGGGTATCAAACGAAAGGGGAAGGCCCCAGGTTTCATTTGTACTTCGACATATTTCGATAAATTTATCTATAACTGAGTTATCGGTAAAAATGCGATTTCAGAAAAACCTTAATATTACCCTACAATATTGTATCAAATCAACATTTGAAGTTGAATTCATCATGGCACAATTTGTCAAAATTGAATTCTTGAAAGGCCCCCTAACGTTACCAACGAATACCGCAAAAGAAAATTTTTGAAAACCGGTTTTCAATACTCTTTTTTCATAATTTTCAAAATATTCGAATTTGGTAAATTCTTCAGTAGGCAATAATATATTATATAAATATGAAATCTTAAAGTATATTATTGATTTTGAAAGCCCCCCTTACTACCTTCATCCCGAGCAACGCCGGGTACCCTGCTAGTATCCTTCCTACTAATATTATAAATGTGAATGTAGCGATGTTTGGATGTTTGGATGTTTGGATGTCCAGACGTTTGCTTTTGTTCCCTAAAAACGTGAGAATGGCTTGACGGATTTTGTTGAAATTTGGCACGCCTACAGGCTATAGTCTGGAAGGAGCTATAGGCTATTTTTTTTTTTAATTTTGGGGGTTCCGACCCTGCTAGGGACCGTTTCTTTTCGAAATTTTTTTTATTCCATATAACTCTAAGTATATTGAACCTATACTTATGATATTTCGCATATAGGTATAGAAATATGGTACAATATGGGTACCAACCGAAAGGGGAGGGCCCCAGGTTTCATTTTGGCTTCGATATATTTCGATAAATTTATCGATAACTGAGTTATCGGTGAAAATGTTATTGCACAAAAACCTTAAAATTGCCCTACAATATGGGTATCAAACGAAAGGGGATGGCCCCAGGTTTCATTTGGGCTTCGATATATTTCGATAAATTTATCGATAACTGAGTTATCGGTCAAAATTCGATTGCCCAAAAACCTTAATATTACCCTACAATATGGGTATAAAACGAAAGGGGATGGCGCCAGGTTTCATTTGGGCTTCGATATATTTCGATAAATTTATCGATAACTGAGTTACCGGTGAAAATGTTATTGCCCAAAAACCTTAATATTACCCTACAATATTGGTATCAAACGAAAGGGGATGGCGCCAGGTTTCATTTGGGCTTCGATATATTTCGATAAATTTATCTATAACTGAGTTATCGGTGAAAATGTTATTGCACAAAAACCTTAAAATTGCCCTACAATATGGGTATCAAACGAAAGGGGATAGCTCCAGGTTACATTTGGACTCCGATATATTTCGATAAATTTATCGATAACTGAGTTATCGGTGATTGCCCAAAAAACTTAACATTACCCTATAATATGGGTATCAAACGAAAGGGAGGGCCCCAGGTTTCATTCTGGCTTCGATATATTTCGATAAATTGATCGATAACTAAGTTATCGGTCAAAATTCGATTGCCCAAAAACCTTAATATTACCCTACAATATGGGTATCAAACGAAAGGGGATGGCGCCAGGTTTCATTTGGGCTTCGATATATTTCGATAAATTGATCGATAACTGAGTCATCTGTCAAAATGCGATTGCCCGAAAACCTCTATATTACCCTACAATATGGGTATCAAACGAAAGGAGATAGCTCCAGGTTTCATTTGGACTTCGATATATTTCGATAAGTTTATCGATAACTGAGTTATCGGTGATTGCCCAAAAAACTGATCATTACCCTATAATATGGGTATAAAACGAAAGGAGAAGGCAGCAGGTTTCATTTCGACTACGATAGGTTTCGATAAATTGATCGATAACTGAGTTATCGGTGAAATTGTGATTGCCCAAAAACCTTAAACTTGACCTACAATATGGGTATCAAACGAAAGGGGAAGGCCCAAGGTTTCAATTTAGCTTTGATATATTTCGATAAATTGATCGATAACTAAGTTATCGTTCAAAATTCGATTGCCCGAAAACCTTAATATTACCCGGCAATATGGGTATCAAACGAAAGGGGATAGCTCCAGGTTTCATTTGGACTTCAATAGGTTTCGATAAATTGATCGATAACTAAGTTATCGGTGAAAATGTTATTGCACAAAAACCTTAAAATTGCCCTACAATATGGGCATCAAACGAAAGAGGGAAGGCCCCAGGTTTCATTTGTACTTTAATATATTTCGATAAATTTATCGATAACTAAGTTATCGGTGAAAATGTTATTGCACAAAAACCTTAATATTACCCTACAATATGGGTATCAAACGAAAGAAGATAGCTCCAGGTTTAATTTGGACTTCGATATATTTCGATAAATTTATCGATAACTAAGTTATCGGTGAAAATGTTATTGCACAAAAACCTTAAAATTGCCCTACAATATGGGCATCAAACGAAAGGGGATGGCGCCAGGTTTCATTTGGGCTTCGATATATTTCGATAAATTGATCGATAACTGAGTCATCTGTCAAAATGCGATTGCCCGAAAACCTCTATATTACCCTACAATATGGGTATCAAACGAAAGGAGATAGCTCCAGGTTTCATTTGGATTTCGATATATTTCGATAAATTTATCGATAACTGAGTTATCGGTGATTGCCCAAAAAACTGAACATTACTCTATTATATGGGTATAAAACGAAAGGAGAAGGCAGCAGGTTTCATTTGAACTACGATAGGTTTCGATAAATTGATCGATAACTGAGTTATCGGTGAAAATGTGATTGCCCAAAAACCTTAAACTTGACCTACAATATGGGTATCAAACGAAAGGAGATAGCTTCAGGTTTTATTTGGACTTCGATATATTTCGATAAAATTATCGATAACTGAGTTATCGGTGATTGCCCCAAAAACTTAACATTACTCTCTAATATGGGTATAAAACGAAAGGAGAAGGCCGCAGGTTTCATTTGGACTTCGA